>JAMZAV010005393.1:0-44753 GCA_024449915.1 Sweltsa coloradensis | reverse complement strand
CGGGGTCCCCCCCCGAAGTTTGGGGGGAAAAAGCGAGGTTTAGCTAGAGTACACTTTTTTTAAAAATTAAGCCAAAAAGTTATTTGGGTGTTTTATGTTTTATAATCGGGAAAAATTTTAAGAGAATATGTCATAGTTAACGAGACCCGTTAGATGAAGTGATAGTTATAATTTTGTACAAACGACGGGGCATTCCGTCGTACGTCACGTGGGAAACTAGGGCTTTTCCAACCAGTTAGGTCATATTGTGCCGCCTGTGAATAAAAGTTGATGACATGAAATAAGCAGTATTTTTTGATGATAGATGTTTCTCAATGTATAAAAACTAAATTAATTGATGATGATGAATTAAATATCAAAATAAAAGAAAAGTGAGTAAATAAAAGAAAGAAAGAAAAATGTTATAGTGAATTAAATTTTGTTTAAATGTTACTTGGATAAAATTCACATGTGTCAAGGGGAAATAACCCTTTTCTCACTTTTAAGAAATCCGCAGTTAGTCTGTGGGGCCCTTTACGAAACTAAAAAGTCCACCAACGTAAGTCGAGCGTAGGGGGTCAAATTTTATTAGTAAATTTTTGGCATCACACTACTCTTTTGTTATTTTGCAACACACCCCAAGATGTTTGTCGCAAACCCTCAATTTTTTTGCTTAAACCCCACTTTGATCTGGAAGGAACTAATTGAAATAAATGTCGCGACGCTGGGAAGCTTCCTTAGACCCGATTCGTTTTATTTCCCTCAAATCCCTGTTCCCCTTACAGCAAAACTCTATATAAAACCCAAAGGGGTTAGTTTTTCAAAATAGAATTGGATGTCTTGTCCCAAATAATTTTTGAATACTGATTTTTATAGCTTGAAGTAAACTTAAGATTTTAAAACAAAAAGGTATTTTTCGCGCAAACGTAAAATGTGAATGTTTTAAAATTGATTGTTAAATAGGCTTAAACGCTCATTTTTGCATTTTGACAATCGAGACGTATGGTGAAATGAGGATGAAGTTAACAAAGGGGAGGGGGGAAACCCCGGGTCCCAAAACCACCCTCCCCCTTTCGAAAAGTATGGGGGGCCAAACGGTTTAAACCCCCCATCCACAGGACGGTGAAAACTTTGACAGTCATATAGGTTCCTCCACAAACCCGGACTGCCGGCAACGAAAGGAGAACGAAGCCATTACACTAGTATCGAACCCTCCTCTGCTCAAACCAAAGGGTTACGTGATTTCGGGGTAGAGGGGTACCCTCTACCCTACCACGCCCGTTCTGTTTAAACTTGGGTGTTGGGTGGGACCCATGTATTTAAGACTTCACGGAGGGCAAAAAACTCGGGCATGAAAACGAACCACTCATTAGCCTGAAACGTTCCGTAAAGGTGGGGAAATAAAGACCTCCCCCTTTGAGTAAATTTTGGAGCCGTGTGTGAATCCCAAATTAGAATGTCTTAACGTCTCATATTGAATCCCAAAATAAACCTTTGATGTTCATATAAAAATTTTTTCTTTAGTGGTACGGTACAGACATAAAAAAACGACAATACTGCACTTTTTGAAAGGGTTTGCCGCTTTGACATTTTAGGGGGGCCCAAAAACTAATATTTAAAGGGATGTGGAGGCACTCAAAATTTTCCCCTTGAATTAAAAATGGCCCCCATTTTTAAAAACGATGTCCTCAATACAAAACTCTTTTGATGTGTCAAAAAATCATGTTTGGATCGTTTTCTAATTTTCCGATCGAAAAACTCAAAAATAATGTAAAAATAAAATGGGGGTGAAATTCTAGAAGTTTAAACATTTTTAGTATATTTTAAAGGAAAACCCGATTGGGTACCGTAAAACTCCTTTACCTACCCCAATTGCTTCCGCTTTAAATTTTATGTTTATAATTTTTTATTTAAAACCGAAATTCATTTTTTTTTTTTTTGGGCCTCATTGCGCGGCAACCAGAGGTGTTCAACAGGTGGTTATGATTATTGTGCTATTAATATGCTGCTCTTTTTTAGCTGGGTTTGGCACTTGGCTCTTTAAAAGCTGGCCCCCAAAAGTTTTTTTTAAGAGTGGGGGGGGCAAAAAAAAATTCCTTTCAAATCCAGATGGCGGGGGTTTTTTGGAATGTTGACCTTAGTAAAAAAATTCTTGCATTTTTTAAAAATTTTTGTTTTTTTGGATCTTTTTCTATGTAAGTAACCTCGAAACAAAATTACTCCCATATTAAGAAAAATAAAAAAATTGAAAAACTGAATTTTTGTAAAAATTAAACACAATCTGGATTTTACTTGGCCGGGTTTTTAATTTGTCCCCGTTGTTAAAAGGATCGCTAGGCTGGCTCGGAGACGAGTCTCGAACTCAGTTTTCTGTTTTTTCTTTCTTTTGGTAAACGGTTTTTTAAAAACGTCGTATAATATTTCACCGAACTTTTATAAAGAACCATCTATAAATCCATTACGCGTACTCCTAAATTAAAATTTATTAATTTTGAATTCAAAATCGTAAAAACTCCTTAAATTTACTCAATTTTGGTGAACTTTGGAATTTATTCAAATGTACAGATTTTTTTAACCAAAATTTGAAAACTGGATATCCGATTAAATCAATGTGCTACAGGGAATTTTTTTTTTCATCGTAAAATAAAAAGGGGTTTTGGGGATAATTTTTTCTAGAAATTTAAAAACCATGTTTTGGGTTTCCCTTTTTTCCGTTTTGGATTATTTCTCGCAATTGCCTTTTGGCTCATTACTTGCAAACCCGTGTGAAAATCTACTAAAAGTCTTCATTAACATGCATGCAATTTGTAAAGATTCCAACCGTTCAGCTAATCTCAACACCCGCGGGGCGCCAACTTTTCAGAAAGCTGTGGGGTGCTCAAAAAATAGCAAAATATGGGGGAGGCGTGCGATTCTGGAGTAGTTTACTGGGGAGGTGAAATTAAAATTTCCCGGGGGTAGTTAGGGGACTACAAAGGGGGGTTTGGGGGCGAAGCCCCCCAAAATATCCCAAAATTTTAAATCCGGTTTTTTGATGCGTTTGGTGCGTTTTTAAAAAAAAAAAATTTGGCTGAAAGCAATCCAAAATAATGTATTTTTGTGCTCAAACTGGAAAAACCCTAATGAAGTGATCACTGGTGATGATTATATTTCATCCCCGCTAGTGTTGGCACTGGGGGGTTTGCGGTAGTTTTTTAAACACCCCCATACAATTGTTACATTGAAAAAATAAATCTTTCATATTCCATTCAATTCCCTATGTGTGTGGGGGCGCAGAGAACTGCCGTTTGGATGATGATTTGTGATGATTTGTTGGGTGCCAGCTCCTACTAATCTATTCGTGGGTGCTTTGGGTCTCCTCACCCAGGAGCTGGCGCCTATGAAACCTGAGTGCGCGCATTTGAGTTGGGCCATGCAAGCTCAGCAAAGTTAGTCCATGGCAACTTAAAATGGTACTGTCCCCGTTCAAAAAAATCTCTAAAAGCATATTTTCCCTTTTTCTTGTTTTGATCACACACATTTCTCTCACTGATTGACAAATTTATTCAAAACCTTGAAAAGCTCTCAAACACCTCTCGCGTTCACCGTGAGTTCTGTAGTAGAAACTAATAATCTACAAGACTACCAACCCTTCTCTGCCCGTGCCCTTTGTAACGCACACAACAAAAAAAGCCTTTTAAGGGGGACCGACCGTGGTGTGAGGGGCCCAACAAAATCCAGTGGGGTCTTTTGGGGGTTCAGTTTTCGGTCCTAAAATCTGCAGGTTACACAGTGAATTTATTCCCGACAATAAAACCCCAAGTTTCTTCGCAACATGAGCAAAACCACATAAACCCGCTATGTTTAGGGAAGACACTTGCCTCAGATTTCAGATTTGATTTCAGATTCAGTTTTCCGCTTTTATTCAACTTTATTGATACAGAAATAAATAACATAAAAAAAAAACATTGATTTTCATAATTGAAGGTGAATGCCAACTTGAGAAGCTTGTGTGTGGGCGCATATAAAATTTTTTGGCAAATTTAGGGTTTAATGGCAGATGACGTTGAAACTTGGTATGTATACCTAATTTGTAGTTTCAAAAAAATTATAAATGTATGTGTATAAATAAAATATTAATTTAAAAATATACAAAATGATACCCCTATAGTGGTATAGTCTAGGGACTTAAATTTATAAAGTGGGTTCTTAGTGTTCATTTTAACAATATTTATTGTTCTAGCGTTTCGACTCAAAGACAGTTTTCTAAATTTGGGAAAACTTCTTGGAAATTAAACGAAGATCTTATATTTAAATTTACAGCCGGTGTTAGTAGGGGAAGGAAGGTGTTTTCACTTAAACTCTCTTGTAATGATGGCATCATCTGTATAAGGGTTTTAACGGGTACTATATAGTTAAACTTAATAACTACTTTTTTAAACCCTTAAGACAGTGAAAAAAAGACTTCACGGCTAAAAAAAATTAAAGTCGGGGGCAACAAAAATAAGAAGTGGATGATGATGAGCAGTTTTTTCCTTTTACTATTCTTGCAATTCACACAGGGAAATTGAATTAGATACTTTTTCCGACAAAATCGGGCTTGCCCCCCTTGATTTCAGCACTTGACCGCATGGTAACAAGGGAAACTGACCATTATAGACCAGAACCCCGGGAGGGAAAACCCCCCCCCCCCTGCGGAGAAAAAGAGACCCCTATATTAGGGGTTGGGGGGTTATTTTGAAGAAATCCACTTGTTGGGGCCGTTGGCCAGTGGTGGGGGCGGGGAAAGGGGGGGGGGGCCCAAAGGGTCAAATTTTGCTGTTTTTTTTTAACTGTTTTTTTTTTTTTAGGGCCCCAAACCCTTGAACGAAATCTATTTTTTTACTTTTGTTTGGTAAGGGAATGAAAATCGAATTTTTTAATTTTTTTATTTTCTTGTAGCCCCCGGAAAAAACAATTTTGAGTTTTTCCAAAAATAAAAGTCAAAGGGCCCCAAATTGCCCGTTTTGGAAAAAACTAATTTCTTAGATGAACATTTTTATAGAAATCCATTGTTGGCCAGTTGGCCATGGTGGGTGCGGCTACGGGGCCCCAAAAAGTAAATTTTGGGGAATGTTTTTTAAAACCTTTTTTTATTTTTTTTATCCCCCAAAATCGTTAAACAAAACTTTTTTGGGCTTTAGATTCTGAAAGGGTTTTTAAAAAGATTGTTAACATATTTTTTTTCTCGATGCCCCCGGAAATAAAAAATTTTGAGTTTTTCCAAAATAAAAGTCAAAATGGCCCCAATCGTCCGTTTTGGTTTAAAAACTGTAATTATTTTTTGGGTAATTTTTTTTTTAGTAAAATCCATTTGTTGCCTTTTTGGCCAGTGGGGGATGCGGCGTACAGGGGGTCCAAAAAGAAATTTTGGGATGATTTTTATCTGTTTTTATTTTTTTAATGCCAAATCGTTTTACAAAATCTTTTTGGCTTTAGATTCGGTAGGTTTTGAAAATAGAAGTTAAGCATATTTTATTTTCTCTACGTCCCGGGAAATAACAATTTTGAGTTTTCCAAAACAAAGTCAAAATGGCCCCAAATTGCCCTTTTTTGGTTTAAAAACTGATAAATTTTTTGGGTTGGTTATTATTTAGTAGAAATCCCTTGTTGGCCTTTGGGGCCAGTGGGGGTTTCGGCGTACGGGGGCGTCCAAAAAAAAAATTTTGGGGATGTTTTTTAAACTTTTTTTTTATATTTTTTTAATCCCAAACGTTTAACAAAATCTTTTTTGGGCCTTTAGTTTCTGAAATGATTTGAAAAAAGAATTTTAAAGCATATTTTTATTTTCTCGTATCCCCCGGGAAATCAATTTTGTGTTTTCAAAATCAAAGTAAAAAGGGCCCCAAATTTCCCCCGTTTTGGTTAAAAACTGAAAAATTGTGTTTGGGTGAAATTTTGTAGTAAAATCCATTGTTGGCCAGGGGTGTGCGGCGACAGGGGCCCCCAAAAAGAAATTTTTTGGGATGATTTTTATCTGTTTTTTTTTTTTAATGCCAAATCGTTGTACAAAATCATTTTTGGCTTTAATTCGTGTGAGGATTTGAAAATAGAATGTTAACTTTTTTATTTTCTCGTACGCCCCCGGAAATAACTTTTGGTTTTCCAAAATCAAGTAAAAATGGCCCCAAATTGCCCTTTTTGGTTAAAAACTGATAATTGTGTTGGGGTTTATTTTATTTAGTAGAATCCACTTTTTTGGCCAGTGGGGTGGGCGTAGGGGGTTGTCCAAAAGTGAATTTGAAGATTTTTTTAAGTTTTTTTTTATGCGGCCAAAATCGTGAGCGAAATCTTTTTTTATTTTTGATTTGTGAAAAAATTTTAAAATATTATCTACTTTTTATACTTTTTTTGCTTCCCGGAAAAGGAAATACTTGTCTTTTTCGAAAAAGAAGTAAAAATATCCTAAGTTCCCTACTTTAGACAAATTGTCATATCATGTATTTTAATGTAGATTTTTTGATACTATGTGGATGTGTTTGTGATCATGTAATATAGTTATTCATCTTCGTTTTCATTTTCACTCTCAACAACGTCTCTGCCTTTTCAATCTCGATTCTCGGTCATCTTCCCATGAGATGCATTGTCTTGTTTTTCCAAATTTTAATTACCATTGGGGCACGTTGCCTTCGCCCCAACCGTAGAGAAGTCCATCCGGGTTACCGACCAGCCTGATTTGGGGGTTCAGGTTGTCGGGCATGCGTCTTTTGCTTTACCCCTATCATTGCTTGTTTTTTTCACGCGGATATAAACCAAAAGATGATAGCTGGTGGGTAGTAAGCTGAACAGTGCCGCTGTTTTTTTGTCATGTTTTAAACAGTGTTTTTTTAAAATCCTTTGCAAAAAATGATGTTAGCGATTTCATTCTCACAGCTGTCTCCTAATACAAAAGGCAAAAAATTTTTCAAATTTGGGTCGCACGAGTTTTTTTAAACTAACCGAGGTGCCAAGAGATAAAGTGTGTTCACGAATTCAGGTGTTTCTCTAATAGTTTTAAAATAAAAAAAATTTTCCCTCTTCAAACAAAAAACTTGTGGTGTCGCAACCAGTAAACGCGTGAAAAGGCGTAAGAACTTCACATAATTTTGCCCCCCTCTAAGAAAATTTCTTTTTTTTTGTAAAAAATTTCTCTTTTGTCTCCAAAGCCATATCTAAAATATTTTTTGGTTTTTTTGCCGCGTATTTCAAAAAAATGTAGACTCAGTGCCAGGGGAACAAAAGATGCTAAAACAGCGTGTGTCGAGATGCTGCATGACAACATGGACATCATTCGACTATGGCCCTTCTTGTGTAATTGCGCTCTTCGATGGTCGATTTTGTCATATGTTTGTAAAAAAAAATATTTGTAAAAAAAAATATCATACTTTTATTTTTTAATCATCACTCGAATCAAAAAACCAAATAGATTTTTTTACAACGACTTGGGACTAAAAAAAAAAAATTTTTAAAAATCACCTCCAATTTTACTTTTTTGGGCGCCCTGTACCCGCACCACACGGGCCAACGGCCCCAAAATGGATTTCTACTTAATTATAAACCCAACACAATTTATCATTTTTAACCAAAAAGGGGAATTTTGGGGCATTTTGATTTATTTTAGAAAACTCAAAAATTTTTTTTCCGGACTACGAGAAAATAAAAAAATGCTTTTCATTCTTTTTTAAAACCTCACATGAAACCAAAACCCAAAAAAGATTTTGTAAAACATTTGGCATTAAAAAATAAAAACATCTCAAAAATTTTCTTTTGGACGCCCCTGTCGCCGCATCCCCCACTGGGCCACTGGCCAAAAAGTGAATTTCTACTTAATTTTTACAACCCTTTCATAATTTATCAGTTTTAAGCAAAAAGGGGAAATTTGGGGGCCCTTTTTACTTTGATTTTGGAAAAAATCAAAAATTTTTTATTCCGGAATACAAGAAAATAAAATTGCTTAACATTTTTTTTCAAATCCTTACACGAATCTAAAGCCCAAAATAGATTTTGTCCAACGATTTGGCATAAAAAAATAAAAACAGTTGAAATCATTTCCCCAAAATTTACTTTTTGGGCGGCCCCGTACGCCCGGGACCCACCACTGGCCAACTGCCAAAAAGTGGTTTTTACTAAAAAATGTTTACTTAAATAATTCATAGTTTTTAAACCAAACGGGCATTTTGGGGCCCTTTTGACTTTGATTTTTGGGAAAAATCAAAAATTTTTTATTTCGGGCATACGAGAAAATAAAAAAAGCTTAACATTCTTTTTCAAAACCTCACACGAACTAAAGCTCAAAAAAGATTTTGTAAACGTTTGGGTTAAAAAAAAAAAACAGTTTTAAAACTCCCCAAAAAATTTTCTTTTTTGGGCCCCGTACGCCGCCCACCACTGGCCAAAATAGCCAACTTTGGATTTCTACTAAAAAAAATTTACCCAACATAATTTATCAGTTTTAACCAAAAAAGGGGAAATTTTGGGGCCCTTTTGACTTTGATTTGGGAAAAATCAAAAATTTCTATTTCCGGGGGCTACAAAAATTAAAATTGCTTAACATTCTATTTTCAAAACCTTAACGAATCTAAAGCCCAATAATTTTGTCCCAAAATTTGGCATAAAAAAAAAAAAAACATTGAAAAAATATTCCCCAAAAATTTTCTTTTTGGGCGGGCCCTGTACGCCGCACCCCCCACTGGCCAAAGGCCAAAAAGTGATTTCTACTAAAAATGTTTCCCCTAACTAAATTTATCGTTTTAACCAAAAGGCAATTTGGGGCATTTTGACTTGATTTTTTGGGAAAAATCAAAATTTTTTTTCCGTACATACAGAAAATAAAAATTGTTTAAAATTTGATTTTTCATTCTTTTCACGAAAAAAAAAAAAACAAAAATAGATTTCGTTCAACGGTTTTTGGCCCTAAAAAAAAAAACAGTTACAAAAAACGCACAATTGACCCTTTGGGCACCCCCGTACCCCCCCACCCACCACTGGCCAACTGGCCAACAAGGGATTTCTACTCCAAAATAGCCCCCCTAACATAAAATATTGGGGTCTCCATTTCTCCGCAGGGGGGGGGGGAGGTCTCACTAATGGTGGGTTCCGTCTATTAGGACTCAGAGATTTTCACACATTCACTGATTGTAAACATGTCTGCTTTTAATTTCAAGGCAAGCGGTCTCCCAAAGAGAGCAATGTGTGAACTTAGTGAAGAATGCGGCATAGAAGTAATAAATTGCTTTAAACAGAAAATCTTAAATACCTATATTCTTTACTAATACTATCAATTATCGATTTGTGAAAATAGCTGTTCGAGCCGAGGTGCTAAACTCCGAGTATAATGGACTGTATATTATTTTTGATCTGAACTTACCCCAAAATCTGAGGGTAGCCCTAAAGGGAGGCAGTGCAGAGGTAAGTACGATGGGCGAGAGTTAAGCCCACCGCGAGAAGAACAGGGATACAGAAACTCGAGTTTGGGAAGGTGAGTGGGAATTAGAGAATCCCTGGAAGGCAAGTCGAACCAAGGACTGCAGCTCGGAAAACCCGTCGTTGTATTTCCAAGACGGACGCGGCAGGCGGCTTACACACTTGAATACGTACAGTGAGTGCATGTCCGGAGGGGCGGACACGTGCGTTGCGAGGGGGCGAGCGAGAAAAGTTGAGACGAAAACGAACTTTGCACTTCATCGAGTGAAGGCGCGAGGCCGAACTGCATTGCAAGCACTTGCATAAAGTCAATGCGAGAGAACCAGAAATGACGTCTGATAGGCAGAAATTCAACAGTGAAAACAATATGTGCAACTTATGAATACGAAACAAGAAATACCAACGCTAAGAGAAATTATAACTACCACAAATAGCGCCGGAAATCGCGCGAACATAACCGCCCACCTAAAATGGATATTTTAGATAGGACCAAGAGAAATAACTAAGAACTACAACTATAAGGCCGAGCCAAAACGAATAACTAAGAAGGAGGGAGGATCACCAACTGTTCACCGGACGGGTAAACACTCCTTTGGGAGTCCGAACGGACGCCACCTGACGACTTTTGTTTTTTTGCCAGGGCACACTTGTACCACCCGGCCAATAGGCCAAGAAAAAGGAGGGGTAGCGGGTTCCAACACGAAGACCACGTCACCGACCTTGAGGTTCGGGCACGCGCGCACCCATTCCCCACACTGCATCTGCGTGTGCAGATACTCAGAGGACCAACGTTTCCAAAAGCTTTGATGCAGTTGACGGACTTGAAGCCAACGAGAGAGGGTGAAGGCATTCTCGACGACAGCAACTTCGGGAGGGGGCAAAGAAGCGAGGTGCCGATCAACAAATGTGCGGAGAGAGGTAATCTGGGCCATCCAGGGGTTCAAAACGAAGTGGCACAAAGCGGACGACTATTCAACACGGCTTCGATGCGTGAAAACAGGGTGGAGTACTCCTCAAAATTTAAAGGGCGAGTCCTTAATTAGTCGATGCAGGAGTAACTTGGCGGATTTTCCCCGGCTTCCCAAAGTCCACCGAAATTAGGACGTAAGGGGGGTTGAAATGCCAACCTAACATTACGTAGTGAAAGCTTGTCCGCGATGGCGGTCTCAGCTGCCGTGAGAGAATCGTAGATCTCGCGGAGCGAGCGAGCAGCACCTACGTAGTTACGGCCACAGTCGGAGTAAATGTGAGCTGGAAGTCCACGTCGGGCGAAAAACCGATCAAAGACAGTCCAAAAAAGCTTCAGTGGACAGGTCAGAGACCAGCTCAAGGTGCACAGCTTTGGTGGCCATGCAGACAAAGAGACATAAGTAGCCTTTGACGATGGAGGCATTACGACGAGGACTCGTCTTCACTGAGCATGGGCCAGCGTAGTCTGTGCCCACGTGGAGGAACGCACGCGAAGGCTTAACGCGAGGTTCAGGGCAGATTAGCCATAATTGGCTGATTAGGCTTGGCGGGGAAATTTGAAACAGGTTAAGCAGCGACAAATGCGTTGCCGTAACAAACCACGCAGAGAGATAATCCAATACATCAGCTGAATGAGAGCTTGCACAGTGCGGGGGCCAGAGTGCAAGGGGGAGAGATGGAAGGCATCACACAAGACGCGGACAAATGCGCTTCCTTGGGAAGCAAGAGGGATGACGAGCTTCTTCGGGGAGAGAAGAATAAGAAGCCTCCCGCCCACCCTGACAAACCCACGGGAGTCCAATGAAGGGCTTGAGGTGGCGATGCGGGGGTCACGAACGAGTGTTTAGCCAGTTGCTTGAGCTCATCAGCGAAGTACTGCTGCTGAGTGATGCGCACAAACAGGCGCATCGCGTCTCAAGATCGACGGAGCAGGGGACCAGAGGGGGGTGCAAGGTTACTTCGACGAGCAAGCAAGATGCGGGAAAAGCTTTACCACGTGACCAAAACACGCGCTTGGCTTTCAAGAGCGAGGAGAAACTCTGCAGTTTGAAAAGCAGAGGATCAATGACGGGATCATGAGTTATCAGCACCGTGGAGACGCTTTCAGCTCGGGCAAGTCGTGGCTGGGTTCAACCGAAGGACCGAGCGAGCCACGTGGAGGGGGAAGCGCATGAAGGGGGAACCAGAGACCATATGGGGGGGTTTCAACAGGTCCGGGGGAGCAGCCCCCGAGAGGCGCAATGGGCAGGGTTCTCTTCAGAACTAACATGAGCCCAATTCAGGGGAGAAGTGGTATCGAGTATTTCGACTACCCGATTGGCGACGAATGTCTTCAGCTGGTGCGGGGGGCTACTGAGCCAAGCGAGCACGATAGTGGAGTCAGTGTATAGCAACACTGTTTCATTGCAAGGGCTTGAGAGCGAGTAGGGTGTCCTTAAGCACCCTAGACAATAACAATGCTCCACTGAGTTCCAACTTGGGCACAGTGAGCAGCTTGACGGGCGCGACCTTTGCTCCTGGCTCTCACAATCTGACGTGAGATTGCGAGCACGCCCTCAACGTGCAAGTAAAGAGTACAGCATAGGCCTTCTCGGAGGCGTCGCAAACCCTACAAGCCGGTATTGGCATCGTTCATGACAAGGAGACGGGGAAACATGAACATCACTAAACTTGGGCACGCTTTCAATGGCAGCGAGCCAAGTCTGAGAGAGTGATTCCGAGATTTGATTCTCCCACTCCACGCGCAAGAGCCAGAGATTCTGCATGAACACCTTCTTTCCAGGAGACGAAAGGGTGAAAAAACCCGAGTGGTCGAATATGCGCGCGATGTAGGAGAGTATGGAACCGTTTGGTGACGCAACCTAAAAAGGGCAAGTGTGGAAGCTGAAGCAATCGGAACGAGGTCCCACAACAGACCGAAATTTTCAAAGTTTGTTCGTCGTGGAGAAGACCAGGGGATTTTCTAGATGGTCTTTGGGGAGGGAGCTAAGAGCGTCAGGAACATTGCTAGCCCACTTGCGTAGCTCGATGCCTGCACACTGAGTGAGTGACTGCAACTCAGCACGAAGCACGAGGGCTTCGTCAGGTCACTGGCGCCTAAAACTACGTCATCGATGAAGATGTTTGAAGTAAGGGGCGCGTGAAGCGAGGGGAAAACTTAGCCCCTTCGTCCACGACCATTTGCTGCAACACTCTTTTGGGCCTGGAAGGCAGAGGGAGTGAGACCGTAGGTCACTGTATTGAGCTCGTACTCAACGACAGGAGAGTAGGGCTCAGGACGCCAGAATATGTGCTGAAAAGCACGATCGTCCTGGTGCACAAGGATTTGACGGTACATCTGTCTCACGTCCGCGCACAGAGCTACAGGATAGTGCAAAAAGTGGTTAGAACAGTGGGAAGGTCACTTTGAAGCTTAGGACCACTCAGCAGGACTGGTTGAGAGCGACTCCACTTTTATCAGGAGAGGAGCGTTGAATACCACTCGCAGTTTAGTGGTAGAGCTTGTGACCTTGGGTGTACACAATGAGCGGGATTATGTACTCCGCAGGTCAGAGGAAGGCTGCATGTGCAGTGAACGAGCGTAATCACCATGAACTCATGATATGAGTCATGAAGTGGAGGATCACGCTTCAGACAAACGCTCTAAACTGAAAAAAGTCTTGAGCGCGACGTCACGATTGTAGCCTGGCATGACGCAATCAGGCTTGAATGGTAGAGCAAAACCGAGTAGCGGCCAGAGGGGTCGCGAGAGTGAGTTTTAAAAGAAGTGCTCTTCAACGAGCGAATCCATTGGGTCCAGAGAGGGAGGTCGACTGACTTCTTCTGTTTCCCAGAGAGACGGAGAGTATGTTCCAACGGGAGCTTTGTCACAGCGAGAAATGAGTAGGGTGACTCAGGTGCTGGTTTGAGTAGCGTGGAAACCCGGGCCTAGATTACCCCAACCAAAAACCGTTTTGAGTGCGGCAGGTTTGCTGCCTACGATCGTGTGTCCGGTTTTAAAAGAGAATGTCTGGTAGAGATCGGCACCAATGAGGAAATCAATGGGCCCTTGTACATTGAAGCGATCGTCAGCGAGGTCAAGGTCATGATAGCGCTCTATGACGTCAGTGGACACGGAGGATGTAGGCAAATTGCCGGCAATAGTTGAGAGAACGTGTGCATTGACATGCATAGAGGGGTTTCCCAGAGAGCCGAGATGCTAAACTGCATTGCCCCAATACCATGCACTCGAGTATTAGTTTTGTCCGACACCTGACAGTTGGGCGGTGGCTGGATTGACTTTCAAGCCCAAAAGTTGCACTAACGACTTAGTGATGCAGAGATTTGTGACCCGGAGTCTACAACCGCGCGAAAGGGTTCATGATCCCGTGCGCGTCACTAATGATGCGCGAACGGTGCTAGTATGACAGTTTGATGAGTGGGGCTCGAAGCCTGGGCTTGACATGACAGAGTCTGGGGCGCTGAAGGACCTTGCTCGGTACAGAGTGTCGTCAGCGAGAGACGGAGCGGATTCAGAATGTAACATAGAATGATGTTTAGAGCTTTGACACACAGAACATGATTTCGTGGAAGTGCATTGGGATCGCAGATGTGCACCCATACAATTAAAACAGCGTTTTAATTGGCGCAGCGTGTCATAACGTTGGTCTATGGTTAAACCACGGAAAACATTGCACTGGTACAATGTATGAGAAGACTTACATACCGGACAAGCGGACACAGTTGTTTTGAGAGTGATTACGAGATGAGTTAGCGGTACCCCGCTGCACCCTGTTGTTCGAGGCAGGTGACGACACTAACAAGGTGTTGATTCGCTTTGAAGGGAGAGAACTTTTGACGGTAGTAACAGAACTTTTCCCGACAGCACATAACTCCATCGTTCTAGATTGGTCTTCGAGAAAATCGATTAGCGATTTGTATTCGGGAGTTGAATTAGATGTTTGTCTGTTTTCAAAAGCCTTGCGAGATGACGCATCGAGATTAGCTAATGCCAAACATAACAAAAAGAATCACCTAAATCGGGAATATTCAGAGCTTTCAGAGATTTGACAGAGTTGCGATGTTTTTTAGAAACGCTTGAAGACCGTCATGGATGACGTTTTTAGAGGAACAAAATCTTAAATCTTGTGGACATACAAGCTCCCTAGTAATCGCTTGTTTTGATAACGAGAGATGAGAGTGTTCAGAGCGAGGGGGGAATTTTCTTCAGTTATTTGAAACTCTGAGATGAGGGCCAACGGAGTTTCAGACAATGAAGTTGTTAAATAGTGTAACTTTGAACATTACTTAATGATTTATTATCATCGATCAGAGATTGTGAAAAGAGAATAGAATTCGGGCCATTTGCAAATGTCTCCTTTTAACTTGGGAAGATCTATGACTGGCAATGCAAGAGATGGTTGAACTGAGGCGGACAGAGGACCAGGTTGAGTCACCAACAGGGCGCTGATTTAATTTATCAACCGTAGTATAACGAAACTTACAAGCAAAGAAAGCGTTTTTTCAAAAATGTCCCTTTAACTTTGTCTATTTCGATCGATTTAGCGGGAAGAACTACTTGGGTGTTGAGTTCGGCAATAGACTTTGGATTTCGCGGAAATCAGAAATTCCAAATGAGACAAATTATCAAAACGGGGCCTAAAATGCCTCAACTTTTATCGGGTTTTATTTTTTTCGAACGCATTGTACGTTCGCTGAACGGACGCGAATATAAACTCGCGTCGAGCAACTAACTTTTCTGCTGAGCTTGCAACTCTTCCATGATGAACGGAGATTACAAGTATCAACAATAAGAGGAAACAAAGTAAGAGACAATTACCTGAATAGCGCAATCAACAGAAACACGAGAGCGGAAAACTACAACACTCAACACCGTGTGGTATGCGACGACCAACAAGGACTAACCTTGAAAGAGAAAATTTTTGCGAAAAATGCGGAAAATCACCGGGGCATCCGGCTGCGGAGGACCATGTGTTCGAGCCGAGGTGCTCAACTCCGAGAATAATGGACTGTATAATATTTTTGATCTGAACTTGCCCCGAATCTTGACGTAGACTGAAGGAGGCAGTGCAGAGGTAAGTACGATGGGCGAGATGTTAAGCCCACCGCGAGAGAGAACAGGGATACAGAAACTCGAGTTTGGGAAGGTGAGTAGGAAGTTAGAGAATGCCTGGAAGGCAAGTTCGAACCAAGGACTGCAGCTCGGAAAACCCGTCGTTGTATTCCAAGACGGACGCGGCAGGCGGCTACACACTTGAATACGTACATGAGTGCAATGTCCGGAGAGCGGACACGTGCGTTTGCGAGGTGCGAGCGAGAAAAGATGAGACAAAACGAACTTTTTCACTTCATCGAGTGAAGGCGAAGGCGAACTGCATTGACAAAGCACTTGCATAAAGTCGAATTTCGAGATGAACCAGGAAATGACGTCTGATAGGGAGAAATTCAAACGGTATAACAAAATGTGCAACTTATGAATACGAAACAAGAAATACCACAGCTAAGAGAAAAATATAACTACCACAATAGCGCCGGGGAAAACGCGCGAACAATAGCCGTAGTGGGAAATTTTTAACTGTACGTATCATTAATATTTGAGGTCAAATTCCGTGTTCTCTGGCTCAAATTCATATGGACTTGACACCAAAAATGATATATTAGTCGTTTTGAGCAAATTTTGAGTTCCCAAAAGGTCATTTCCAAAAATTGCCGCCATCTTAGATTCGAAGGAATTTTAAATGCCTCCACATCTTAAAAAAATCTTTTGGTACCAGCTTCAACTGAGCCAAGTGCCAAACCGCGTTAAAAAGGGAGCATATTTTCAGCACAATAATCAATTAACCACCTGTTGAGCACCTCTGGTTGCCGCAGCAATGACTGGCCAAAAGTAAAAAAATGAATTTTGGTTTTAATTAACATTTAAATCATAATAATTTTATGTTAGAAGCCCTTTACAAGGGTAGGGTGAAGAGTTTCTATGTCGGACCCCCAAAATATGAAGATTTTCTTGAAAAAACTACTAAATATATGTTAACTTCTAGAATTTCACCTGATTTTTATTTTAACATTATTTTGTGCTATTCGAGTCGGAAATATACGAAAACGATACCCAAAAATGTTTTATTAGACACATCAAAAGAATTTTTGTATCTGAAAACATCGTTTTGAAAAATGGCCGCCATTTTGAATTCTAAGGGAAATTTTGAGTGCCTCCACATCCTTAAAAATTTTCTTTTGGTTCCCCCTACACCTGTGCAAAGTGGCAAACCGTGTTCAAAAGTGCAGTATTATTTTGCGTACCGCTACCCCTATTAAGTTAATTTTGAATGTTCTATCGCAAGTAGAGTTTTTTAAACAAAACGACAATTGTTGAATGTATAATCGGCTCTGGTGTAGACCAGGGCGGGTTATTTCTCATTTCAAATAAAAAACTGTTTTGGGAAAATTTAAAATCTATAATATTAACGAAAGTTTTCATCTAAATCCCGTTGGTGGGTTGGCATGGGTTTGTTATCAAAGTGTATGAGATATTATTTCACATTAAAAACATCTCGATTTGGGGGGTGGTTAGGCATAGATTTAGTTTTCATTACGTACGTACCCAACAAGGTTTTCGCCGTTCTCCCAAAGGGAGGACCATCTGACTCGGCTTACAAATCTAGGGGGCTTGTTCAAATGCCCTAGACAAGCGTTTGTCACATATCATACAGTCCCATTGATACTCCCCCAGTTAATAAGCTCTCCCATTAAGACCATGTTTATGAGCGCGTATTGTTGTTGGTATTGTTAAAGTCTCATATTTATGAAACTGGCTAACGAGACGAAGGGGGGACGTAAGGGTGACGCGGAGGGAAAAGGGGGTGGACAGGCCTGTGCTGGTCAGAACCACCACAAGGTATGGGGAGGGCAGAGGTTCTTCCCGTCGGGGTTTTTCTCCTCTGTGTCATCCGTCCTTTTTGTCATTGTCGTCGCCGCGGGGAGGAGTAAAAGGGAAAGGGGAAATTCCCCGACGACGCCCCAGACTCGAAATTATTTCAGGAAGAAAAACTCCCCTAATCAGGGGCCAAACCCCAGGGAAAAGGTTGGGGTTTGGGAAAAAGCTGATGGTTTAGCTAAGATACACTTATTTTAATTAAACCCAAAGTTTTTTGTATGTTTTATTTTTTAAAACTCGGGAACAATGTAAGAAAATAGTATAGTTAACGAGACCAGTTAGATTAGTGATAGCTTCTAATATTTGTAGAAGACGCGTCGCCCAAGCCGCCCCACTCCCCGGGGAAAACTAGGGCGCTTAAACCATTGGGTCATTTTGCGCCGCCTGTAAATAAAATTTTATGACATAAAATAATGCGGTATATTCGATGATTGATTGTTTCTCAATGTATAAATAACTAAATTAATTGATGATGATGAAAATTTAAAATTTAAATAAAAGTTAAATGATAATAAAAGAAAGAAAAAAATGAAATTTTATATGTGAATAAAATTTTTTTAAATGTTACTTTGGATGAGAAATTCACATGTGTCACAGGGAAAACCTTTTTTCACGTTAGAGAATCCCCGGTTAGTCGTGGTGGCCTTCACAATTCTAGACAAAATCCCCCAAAAGGAGAGTCGGACGTAGGTGGTCGAATTTTTAAGTCAATGTGGGATCACACTACTCAATTTGTTATTTTTTCAAAAACATCCCAAGAGCTTTTCGCAGATCCCAAAAATCATTTTTTTTAATCCGCTCTTGACATTGGAACGGGGAAAAAGATTGAAATCAAAGTCGCGACGCTGGGAACTTTTCCTTTGCAGCCCGATCATCGTGTTTTATTTCCCTCTAAAAGCCCAGTGTCCACTATCCAGCAAAACCTTTATATACCCTTTGGGGTTTTTTCTAAAAAGAATTGGGTGTCTTGTACCAAAATTTGGTTGGGTATTGCTTTACGTCTCATATGAGTCTTATATAATGAGTTTTTTAGCTTTTAAGGAAATTAAGATACTAAACACAAAAGGTATTCTCCGCAACGAAAACGTAGAATGTAGAATGTATTTAAGAGCTTCACGGATGGCAAATAACTCTGCAGTGAAAAACGAACACACGTCGCTTAGCCTGAAACGTTCCGTAAAGGTGGAGCAATTAAAGGCACTTCCAAACTTGATGTCAATTTTTAGTACGGTGGGTAGGAGTAAAAACGTGTCTATTTGTGATACAAGCAAGCCGTTTTGCACACGTGTTTTATTGTAAATTAAAGCTTTTTTTCCGCAGTTCATTGTTTGCAGGTGATGTGGGGGCGTGTGGGGGGTAAATTCAAAAAGGGGTTGTAACATTAAAAAAAAAAAAAAAATTGGTGGTCTATTTTTACGGTTCGAATGTCATTTTCACATATTTTTGGGACGGCAAATCGAATAAAAAACATTTCAAATTCGTTAGTCCAACCGTTTGGGTTCCATGGCCGCCATATTGGAAATTGCCCCCAAATACAATGTTGATACCCAAAGCATGTAAATATGGCATGCTTGGTATCAATTTCCACTAAATCGTACTCCCCGAACACGCTGGTAGCACTTAAATTGTAATAGAACAAACGAAACTCTCAGAACCCCGCCATTTTGGTTATTGCGGGTACCGGTATAGGCACCAATTTGACCCTGAGCACGTAAATATGGCATGCTTGGTATCAAATTCCACTAAATCGTACTCCCTGAACACGCAGGTAACACTAAAATTGTGATAAAACAAACTGAACTCTCAAAATCCCGCCATTTTGATTATTGTGGGTACCGGTAGGCACCAATTTGTGAGGGGAATATACACATATGCATGTTTGGTGTCATTTTCGTGTATTTCCCGGTCAAGGATTATGAACTTTGTGTTGAAAAATGTATAAGTTGTAAGATCATCGTCCAATTTCTATAATTTGTCAATATTGTGTGCTTATTTTGTGAAGTGTGTCTATAAAATGTGAACAACATACACAGACATTTTACACTCGAACACCATTTGCTAGTTACTATTACTCGTTGCTGGTATATTTATTAAATAATCATCTTTGTTTAATTCTAATCATCATTATTGCAGGTGTCTTGTAGCTCGCCAAGTAAGTTTGTGTGTCTACTGCTGGAGTATAATTATAGTAATTTCAAATACTGTTCAATATTCTGTATCCGATCAAAAGAGCTCTTAACTTAAATACAACAATACAATACAATCCTTCTCCTCGGTAGTACCAAAACCCTTATGCCTCGAACTGAAAATGAAAAAAGTTATTGTATGAGTATGAAAATGTGTTTCACTTCTCTACAGTCAATAATCAAATTTGGACGCGGGTAACTCTTATTGCTGCAATCTTTAATCTTTGCAATTCTTGCAATTAAGTGTGCATGAAAAATCGTTTTCCGGCAACAGCACCGACACGTCTCACAATCTTACAGGGTCACATAAAGCTCACGAACAAAATTACACCGAAGTAAAAGCAAAAGTTGATGCTATTGTACTCGCTCAAAATCCTGCAGCTCTTCGACGCTGGACACTTTAGGTGGGCCCTGATGTGATCAGGCTGCTCTCTGATTTTGAAGATGAGACTGACGATGGCACTGTCAGTTATGGTGACACACACCACGAACAATATTCAAGCTTCCATCATACGATAAAATGGAAAAATGCGCTGCATAAAAGGACAGTTTCTTGCAATGTGATAATCTATCTTTGCACAAGTGCATGCAACTTATCAAACTAGTAGCGACAAGTCATGGTGGACGAAAGCGTCGCAAACTTTACGGTACTGAGGAAAAGGGCAAACTTATGTTCAAAGGACCGTCAAAGAGAAGGCAGGAGAAGTAAAAATCCTTTTTTGATCATATCCAAAGATGTCAGACCAATATGTTGTGTCTCCCAACCCAAGGCAAGAAGATTAAAGTGTTGCGGGAGCCAATACAGCATAAGACTTTTTATTATTGTTCTGTCCCGTGATATTCAAATAGACGTTCTTTGAATATGAAAATGAGCATTGCCCTTCTTCTATTTGTCTCAATGGTGAAATGTGTGTTGGTGGGAAATCTCATTTAGTTGAGATACTTGAAAAAATTCGCTCCAAATGAGCTTTTTCAGCTAGGCCTACATGCAGTAAGGTTTTTATGGAGCAACACTGGTCCATTATCAAAAGCCACGTGCTGGTATTTTTACATTCATTGACTGTGCCAGTCATCAACTGAGCTCGTATCTTCTACAAACATCTAAGAATCTTGGAGCAAGGCAGCTCGACATAACTTGGGACATTTACTCTCCAAACAGTGTCAAGAATGCGATTCGCGACTCACGAGGACAAGGCGTTCATCATTAGGACCTCTCGAACAAGGGTATATGCTGTTTTTATTGTTTTAAGTTTAGAATCAGGAAGTTCGTAGCTAGGTTCGGTTTGTTAATAAAGAGCATCAGTCCAAAAATTATTCATGTCGACGCTCCCGGGCAGTCACTTCAGCCGGGATTAGGTCCGGATTTCAAAGTTTTTATTGCCAACTAAATCTTACTGTTTGTTTTACAGAATAAGTGCCCAAAGATTGGGCCAATTATTTAAAAAAACGCTAGGAATAAGGAAGAACTATCCCGCTTTCTTGCAAGTTTTATGTGTCTTGCAGATAGTTACTAACCTGGACGCGGTGATTTTAACAACCACTGGGTGTCCTTCTAAACTTGACCGGGTTTCGTGCGGCCATATGGCGGAAGCCTATGGTCGCATGTTACTACACGTCAAAGATATGGTGTTACACGGAGCTAAGTCAGTGTTGATCTGGAGCTCTGACACAGATGTTGTTGTGTTCTCGGTCTCCTTCTTCCACACCTTGGAGTCCTTAGGCCAAAGCGAACTATGGATACTTTTTGGCTGCGGCCCTCATCGTCACCACATAGCTGTACATACCATTGCACGGCTAAATACGGTGCCCTTATTGGCTTTCACATGTTTATAGGCAGTGACACAGTGTCGGTTTTTGCTTCGAAGGGAAAACGCACAGCCAGGAACGCGTTTAGAAACGAGAAGACAGTAGATGCGTTTAGAGCCATAGCATCTCTTGATGAAGTCGACAATACAGTTTTTAGTCAACTACACAGACAGGGCTCAAGGAGTCAAAGGGATGTTAGTGGAATTTAGTAATTGTATCATTTTCGTCGATATTGAAAAGTTCCAGGGCCTGCAGTCTGTTATAGGAATGATGCAATCCATCTATTGGCTATACCTCTTAAGCCTAGAGATTCCAGTTTTGAGAGAAGTATAACATAATCAATTGTTTCAAACGCCTTACTCAAGTCGTATCGAATATTCCAATAGCCAGGTCACCATGATCCGAGTGCCTTGTATAGTGCAGATAGGAATGAGAAGATGGCTGTTATGGTGGATTTTCCCTTCTGTAAACCGTGTTGATTGCTTCGAGAATATTTTGTTCATATAGAGGAAGGATGACCGACGGGTGTACATGATTTTTTCGAAAAAGTGTGGTTGTTTGCTTGTTGAGGGGTATAACTTTGGCCACTTTTGAGTTTGGAGGGGAAGGTCCCTGTGCAAAAGGAGGCATTTATGATAAATGCTCGTGTGTGAGAGATGATGCTGCCACTTTTGTAAGCAAAGATCCAGGAACATTGTCTAGGCCTGCTGAAGGTTTGTTATTCAGTATTTGATTTGATGATATCGGCTTCTTCAAGATGGGTGGTTGGATGTAGAAATAATGAGTAAATTTCCTGTTTATCCTCGATGGCACCAGATAATATGTGTCCGAGGTCGGCTGTTTATATACCAGCCTTAGAAGAACTCGTTGAGATGATTTGATATTACTTTCGGGTCACGGTTTTGAATTCCGCTCATGTTGACCGGGAGTTGATTCATGGGACTAGGGGCCTTAGTTTGAGCATTGATAATCTGCCAAGTAGCTTTCGATATGTTATTTGGAAAACATAATCATGATGGTATTGTTTGGCTCGTCTGATATTAAGTGCATGGGATTTTTTTAATGTACGATATTCATGTTGTTCACATTGTAGACACTTAACAAAATAAGCACACATTATTGAAAAATTATAAAGAATGGACGATTATATTACCTATTATACATTTTTCAACACAAAATTTATAATCCTTGACCAAAAATACACGAAAATGACACCAAACATGCATATGTGTCTATTTACGTCACAAATTGGTGCCCGCCCAGGGGTACCTACAATAATCAAAATGGCGGAATTCTAAGAGTTGAGTTTGTTTAATCACAATTTTAGTGGTACCTGCGTGTTAAGGGAGTACGATTTAGTGGAATTTGATACCAATTAAGCATGCCTATTTACGTGCTCAGGGTCAACTTGGTGCCTATACCGGTACCCGCAATAACCAAAATGGCGGGGTTCTGAGAGTTTCGTTGTTCTATTACAATTTAAGTGCTACCAGCGTGTTTGGGGAGTACGATTTAGTGGAAATTGATACCAAGCATGCCATATTTACATGCTTTGGGTTTCAACATTGTATTTGGGGGCCATTTCCAATATGGTGCCCATGGGACCCAGGTGGTTGGACTAACTAATTTAAAATGTTTTTATTCGATTTTCCGTTCCAAAAATATGTGGAAATGACATTCGAACCGTAAAAATAGACCACCAATTTATTTAAAAAAATGTTACACCCCCTTTTGGCATTTACCCCCCACACGCCCCCCACATCACCTGCAAACAATGAACTGCGGAAAAAAAATGCTTTAATTTACAAATTAAACACGAGTGCAAAAACGGCTTGCTTGTATCACAAATAGCCACGTTTTTGCACTATTTTCCTTGTACCCACCAGACTATTTGGAGTCATCTGTGAATACCAAATTGAATATTTCTTAACGTGTCATATTGAATACCAAAGTAAACCTTTGATGTTTATTATCAAATCTTTCTTAAGTTAATTTTGAATACACTATCGCAAGTAGAGTTTTTATCAATACGACAATTGTTGAAAGTTATAATCGGCTCTGGTGTAGACCAGGGCGAATTATTGCTCAATTCAAAATATAAAACTGTTAGCAAAAAAAAATCTATAAGATTAAACGAAAGTTTACATCCTAATCCCGTTGGATGGGTTGGCATGGGTTTGTTATCAAAGTGTATGACATATTATTTCACATTAAAAATATCTCGATTTGCTGGATGGTTAGGCAAAGATTTATTTTTTATTACGTACGTACCCATCAAGAGGTTTAGCCGTTCTGCCAAGGAGGACACACCTGACTCGGCTTACAAGATGACTACCGGGCTAGTTCGAAATGCACCAAGAGCAAGTCAAAGACCGCAATGGTGGATTTTTTTGGATGTTGCTTAACGTCTCTTATTTATGCAACTTGCTTAATCAAGACGAAGGGAGGGACGTAAGGTCTCATATTTATGCAACTTGGCTAATCGAGACGAAAGGAGGGACGTAAGGGGTGGTGGACAGTGTGTAGAAGTTAAAGGGTTGTGTAACTTGCTGAAGAGTATATGAAACATCCATAGTCCATCTTGGATTTTTGACTGGATATTGCTTAACATCTCATATTCATGCAACTTGGCTAATCGAGACGAAGGGAGGGACGTAAGGGATGACGCGGGGGACAAGGGGTGGACAGGCCTTTGCTGGTCAGAACCAGCCACAATCTTATGGGGACGGCAGGGGTTCCTCCACGTTGTGGTCGTCTCCGTCTGTGTCACCATCCGTCCGTGTTGTCATTGTCGTTGCCGTCGGGGAGTAGTCAAAGGGAAGGGGAAAGTTCCCGGACGATGACCCAGAGCTCGCTATTAGTTTCAGGAAGTTCAACTCCCTAGTCACGGGCCAAACCAGAACAAGAGGAGGACAGGTCTTTGATTGGATATTGGTTAGCGTCTCATATTTATGCAACGTGGCTAATCGAGACGGAGGGCGGGACATAAGGGACATAAACATACTTTTGTTTATAGGAAATATTGGTAAGTATAATCTGAAGCTTGTGAATTATGGGATGACTTGGATAAATTTCAGACATTGCTTCCAGGGAACTCATCTCTGCAGATAAGAAACTTTGATTCGTTACACCTTTGGACATATAGTAGGCTTTAGAGTAGTGCAAACAGTTCAGCATTATACACACTGAACATTGTTTGGAGGTGGAAAGTGAAGTTACCTGCATCAATAGTATAAGCACAACCAACCTTATCATCCATTCTAGAGCCATCTGTAAAGATGCAGCTATAGTCATGAAAATGGGAAAACGTATTGTCTTGAAATAATGCTTGAGATTGAGTATTGATGTAAGACCCTCTTTGTATCGAGACAGTTTGGTGATGCAAGTCGGTTTGCAGAACGTCCATGGTGGAATTGAACCATACGACGTTTTGAAGGCTAAAGGTTATGTTATGTGCAATTTCATCCAACAGCTCAAGCAAACGAATTTCTACTGGTCTCATTGCTTGTGTACGTAAGAAATAACGGTTTTTAAAAGGGGGATCTACGACTGCATTGTCGGATGGATTTTTGGGGTGACTTATTATCGACGCCACATAATTAAGCATCAAGTAACTCCTCCTAGTGAGTAATGATGATTCTCCTGCTTCGCTGTATACGCTATTAACAGGGCTGGTTCGGAATGTGCCTGTTGACAATCGAATACTAGTGTGGTGAACTGTATCCAACGTTTTGATGAATGAAGGCATAAAAGAGTTTGTTGTAAATAAAGCTAGAAAAGTCCAATTTTGAGCGGATGAGTGCTCTGTATAATTGCGGCATGATAGTTCGGTCTGCAAACCCATGAATTATTGCTGAGAGCACGGAGAATATTCAAGGATCTATTGCATTTTGATTTTTATTGTTGAAGATGGGGCTTCCATGTTAGCTTTTCATCGGAAACCATGCCCAAAACACGAGCAATGTGGGTAAAGAAAGTTCTTGTCCAAGCATTTTAAGATTTGGTGGCAATTGAATTCCCCTATTACGTCATAAATGAATACATGCGGTTTTGGATACTTAAAATTTAAAACTCGTTTCCTTGGACCATGTTTTAAGGTGTCTGATATTTAATTGAAATTGTCTTTCTATGGAACTCATGTATGATGCCTTGAATAAAATTGTCAAATCGTCTACAAAAAAGCAAAGACACTACTGGCTTCTTAACAAAGGAAGTGATGCTTTTAAAAGCTTTGCAAATAAATGACATTTAACCAGAGCCCTGTGGACCCGTTTTCTTGTTTAAAAGTCCTCGAAAAAATGTTGCCTATTTTTTACCTTTTAAGTTCTGGGTTTAAAAAATTTGCTAAAAAAATTTGGCATATGACCTTTTACCAGGCATTAAAGTTTTTAAAATTTCCGTACCCCCATGTGGGGTCATAGGCCTTTTTCAATCGAAAAAGATGGCAGCCGCATGTGTTTTTTAAAAAAAAAAAATCACTTAAGATGATTGTTTGGTATGCTTTAGTCTATATTTATGCAACTTTGCTAATCGAGACGAAAGGAAGGGGCGTCAGGGTGACGGGGGGGAAAGGTTCAGGCGTTTGAAGGGGGATTTGTTCTAGAATTGGGTTGTATTGAAAGTCTGTAAGCTTTTTTTCCGGGGTTTAATTGCGTCTGCGCATTTTTTGTTCCACCAGGAACAGGTTTGGGGACACTGTTTACTGTAGATTTATTTGGAGGCTCATTATAACCGCAATTACATAAGTGAAATGTAGTTTTTTGGATTGAATTTGGTGTAGGAAGCATAAAAACTGCCAGAATTTCGCAAATTTTTTGGGAGAAGTAAATGTTCAACCTTGCCATTCTGGCACCGTTTTAGTGGGGTTTTTCGTCTTGGGGAAACAAGGGCCCCTTGGGTCACTCTTTGCGGGGAAGTTCCCTTTTTCTTCCAGAAATGAAAAGTTAAGGGAAAGCAAAAAACAAAAGGGGGGAAAAAAGAAGGAAAAAAAGTTGTGAAAGCCTCTTTCCCCCTTTAAAGAAGGTTGAAATACCTCCATCCCCTCAAAAAATAAAGCCTCTTCCAAAACCCTTTTTCTGCTTTAAACTTTCCCTCTTTCCCCCCAACACTCTCGCCTCGTTCCTTCCCCCCTTTGGCTTTTCTTCCCGGTTAAAAATTTTCCCAAAAAAAGCGTTTTTATTAACTTTAATTTCCAACCCTTGTTTTTTTTACTTCGGGGAGGCAATCCGAAAAAAATTTTTTTGCACCAAATGGTTGATGATGTGGATGGGGGTTTGGGGGGTTATTGAGTTAATTTTGGAAAATTCAATTGGGGGGAAATAAAACTCCCCTTCCCAAAAATAAAGAAAAGCCCCCCGCAGGGAAAAATTTTGGGACAAAAAAGGGGGGTTTTGGGGGAAGATTTTTTTTTTAAAAAGGCCAATCCAGTAAAAAACCCCTTTTTAAAACAAAAATTTTAAAACCCTTTTAAAGGGGTTGGGAAAACCCCCTATCAAAAAAAAATAAAACGATGTTAAAAAAAATTTACAATGTTTTAAAATTTTTAATTCCGAAAAATTGGGGGGTCCCCTATAATGGGCCCCTTTTTTATGTCTTAATTTTAAATTTTTGCAAAAAAAGGTGCTGTTTTAAAAAAATTTAATTTTCCCTTTTTTTTTACTTGGGCAGGAATGGGAAAAAGATTTTAGCGGGAAAAAGGGAAAATTTTTGGTGTGATTTTGTGTGATGTGGTTTTTTGTGGTTTTTGTGTATGTGTGTTAATTTTGTGATGACAATGTGCAATGTGGGTTTCCATCATGTATAGCTTTTTTGGGAATAAATAGTGCAAAGAGGTCCTAAAAAGGAATCCGTAAGGTTTTACCCTTTTTTGGAATGGCATTGTGAATTTATAAATTTGGTGTGGGGAAAAATAAGTGTTCCCAAAGGAATCACGTCAAGGTTGTCACATTGTTTAAAGCTTGAATTGATAAATTTGGGGTGAATAATAAAGTTTTCCTAAAGGAAAAACGTCAAGGTTGTCCCTTTTTAAGGGTTGTAATGATAAAAATTTGGTTGAATAATAATGTGTCCTAAGGAATCACGTCAAGGGTTTCACATTCGTAATGGCATTGTGAATTGATAAATTTGGTGGTGGAAATAATAATGGTCCTAAAGGAATCACGTAAAAGCGTTGTCAATTGTTAATGGCATTGTGAATGATAATTTTCGGCGTGAATAATAATACCCGTTGCATCCAATAGCATCATTAATTTTAAGGTAGGGCCTATTTTAATCGATTCTTGCAAACAAAAAATAGTTACTTTGACAAACATGTACGCTTAGGATAGCTGCTAAATCAATGTTTAAATATTTTTTTAATGTTGTGGCATTAATATTAACTGAATTGAACAATTTATTTTTGTTGATTCATAGCCGTGGTCGTGGTCCGTTGGTAAACAATAATAACACACATAAAATCTTTTGCATAAGAAAAAATGCAACAGTTTATATGTCACAGGTGTGTGTCTGTGAGTTAGGTTATGTGGTATTAGAACAAAATATAATGTTTTGTTTTTGGTTTTGATTAATATAAATCAAGTAATTAAACTTAAATGTTGTGGTGTATTTATATATTGTGAATAATATCAAAACTAATTCCCGTTAGTTATAAGACCAAGGCTCAACTAGGAAAATTCAAATAACCAACCTTTTCATCTTATTGTTAGTGTAAAGTTTACACTCTTTGATTTTTAATTTAATTGATTGATTTTCATAATTCAATTTAAGTAAATTTTACTTTCATCAAATCACAAATGTGCATGCATTATTTGCTTTTATAAATTACCCGCTTGACCAATTGTGTTGAATAAATCCGGTATGTATCTTTAATTTAAATTGATTAATGTAATAAATGAAATTACCATCGAAACATTAAGAGTTCATCTGGGGACCATACATTTTTAGATTCGCACACTCAGAAATTAGGTCAGTATGCAAATTTTCGCGCCTTGTTTCAACATTGTGCATATTTTCGCAAATTAAAAGGGAGACACCAGTATCCCACTAGTCAAAGAACAAGGCCCTTTATTAATTTTAAAAAAAAAATTAAAAATCGGATAAAAAAATGGCCCAATTTATATTTTTTTCAGTATTTATATATTATTTTCAAAATCCAATATTTTAAATTTTTTGACGCGGGAAAAAAGAGTTTAAAAATAATGTACAAGGCGTAATAAATATTTTCTATGTGAACCGGCGATTAGCTTCTATGTCTCAGGAGAAGTGGGACTCAAACGTCCCACGTCAGGCTCTAGAGCTTAATTCTATCCTGATAATTGCTATACCAAAATAAAAAAACTGTGGGACTTGTAAAGTCCAGTCAGACGAGGGCCGAAAGGGATTAATTTTCATTTAATTTAAGTTTGAAACAATGGGAGTATTGCGGTAAGCGAAAGTGCGCCAACTGCCCCCTAGGTTACGAACACTTCACCAAAATCTTGCAACCGCCCGTACTGGCGAATGCGCCGCCAGCAACCCACGCCGAGCAAGCCATTTCAACAGCCGCCGCGCCCAGCCTACGATCGTGCCTCACACCAAGCCGGGCCAGCCAAAGAGAGAAATCCCAAGACCTCTCCGGTGATGCGACCCGCCGCCGCCGACATCGGTCGCGCCCCCCACCAAGTCCAAAACAATCAGTGAAAAGCAAAATCACAGGACCATTTTTAAGTGGATATGCCTTAATGGCTAATATTTAGCAACTTGGCTAATCGAGGGACGACGGGGGAGACGTAATGGATGACGCGGGGGGCCAAGGGGGGACCCAGACACCTGTGCTGGTCAGAACCCAGTCCACAAGCATATGGTGGAGAGGCCAGGGGTTCCCACCGTCCGTGTCGTCTCAGTCCCTGGGGTTTTCATCTTCGTCCGTGTTAATCCTGAGTTAGGTAAGATATAAAAATGCGTTGCAATTTAAACCATCTTAGCATAGTAGTGTCTAGGTAACACCCTTAAACTATACATAGTATAGGCCTAGGGAGTAGTGTCTATGCCTATTCGTTGGCTTTTGTTTAGCAATTGTTCTTTGCAATTTTTACTAGGGAAGAGGGACCTAGGACAAATGTTATCATATTTTACTAAATTTTATGCTTAGCCTGCGTAGCCAGATGATTGATTGGATATTGCTTACGTCTCAATATAATGAACTTGGCTAATCCAGAGACGAAGGAAGGGACGTAAGGGATGACGCCAGGGGTACAAGGGGGGGACAGGCCTGGATGGTCAGAACCAGCACAAGCCTATGGCGGAGGGCAGAGGGGTACCCTAACGTCGTGGGTCGTCTGCGTCTGTTCATCATCCGTCTGTGTTGTCTTGGTCCGTCGCCGTCGGGAGGTAGTCAAAGGGAAAAGGGTTCCCCGACGACGGACGCAGAGCTTCGCCATCAGTTTCAGGGAGAGTGAAACTCCCATATAAACGGGCCAAACCGCGAGAAGGGTCGAGATGGAATTTGAAGGCCCTCGAATAAAAAAAAAAATAAAAAAAAAAATGTCGGGGAAATATTATTCTGCTGTGGATGATAGGGTTAAATCAATCGAGCGGCTTTGAAGGCCTGGAGAGTAATTGTTTACAAACGTGTGATTGGAAACAGCCATTCGTAATAAAATGCTCTTTCAATCGGTTCAACTCCAACTCCTAGCACAACTAATCATTAGCCTCAAGAAGGTGGGTTCGGATCTGGCTCACCCCAACGAATGCAAGAAAAGCGACACAGCAGTGGGGGGCCTTCTGGCTTGGAAGTCCACCACCAAGATATTTTTTCCCCCTATTGCTTGAAAAATTTTTCATTTGCATTCTAACACAGTTGACCTCGTTTGAACCAGCTTACAAAATCTTACAAAAACATTACAATTTGATTGGATTGGATATTGGATATTGTTTAACGTCTCATATTTATTGCAACTTGGCTAACGAGACGAAGGGGGGGGACGTAAGGGATGACGCGGGGGACAAGGGTGGACAGGCCTGTGCTGGTCAGAACCAGCCGCCCATCGGGTTTTTCTGATTGCTAAATATATATGAATTTAAATTGAATTTAAAAGGTTTACTTTACCAAGAAATTTATAACATTATCGCTTGTTGTGGAGTTGTCTGATAAAATTTCTTTAAAGGATGGTTTTAATTTAAAATCTTTTCTATCACAACTATATTAATCGAGACGAAGGGAGGAACCGTAAGGGATACGCGGGGGAATGAGGTAAACAGGCCTGTGCTGGTCAGAACCAGCCACAAACGAATGGGGAGGGCAGGGGTTCCCTCACGTCGTGGGGGTCTCCGGCTGTGTCATCATCCGTCCGTGTTGTTTTTGTCGTCGCCGTCGGGAGGTAGTCAAAAGGGAAGGGGTTCCCCGACGACAACCCAGAGCTCGCCATTAGTTTCAGGAAGTAAAACTCCCCTCTTCACGGGCCAAACCACGAGAAGGTTGCCCTGTTTGGAATTTTAGGGTGGTATAATACAACGTGGGAAAATTTTTTGAAGATACTTTATGATGTTAAAAATTATAATGTCCCAAAATAAATATTTAAAGCAAAATAGTGATCCAGCATACACAATAAAAAAGTAAGAGCCCTTAGGAGGAAGAGTAGGAAGGTTTACAATTGAAATTTAAAAAGTGGAAGTGAATAAGCATATTTTGAATGAAATTACAAGGGCAACTTAATGAAGCTATGGTAGGTCCTTGGATAATTTATATTTAAAAAATATGGGTTTGATAAAGATGATATACAAGGAATTGGAAAAAGAATGTTTAAGTATGTTAAATAAAAGAGTGGGGTTTTTTTTAAGGAGAAATTCCTACTTTAAAAGGAATTGGGGACATCTATGTCAGCAATCAAGAAAAAGCGAAGCTCTAAATAAGTACTATTCTGAAGTGTTGAAGAAAAAGGAAGACGAGTGTTCATTGTTTAAAGGTTACATTAGTGGTGACTTTCGTGTGTAAATTTAAATTTTGAGAGAGTATTTTAAAGTAGTGAAGAAATTGAAGAATGGAAAGGCCCCAGGGGGAGATGGAGTAGATGGGCAATACTTAAAATTGGCTGGAGCATCTGTTGTTCCATATGTAAATAAAAATTTTCCACATCTTTGAGAGATGGTGTATTGCCAAAGACTAGAAATAGGGGATAGTTTGTGCCAATTCATTAAGGGGGGGGGCAATTGATTCGATTGAATATTGCTTAACGTCTCATATTTATGCAACTTGGCTTATCGAGACGAAGGGAGGGTAAGGGATGACGCGGGGGTACAAGCGGTGGACAGGCCTGTGCTGGTCGAACCAGCCACAAGCATATGGGGAAGGCAGAGGTTCCCCCACGTCGTGGGAGTCCCCCGTCTGTGTCATCATCCGTCCGTTTTTTCTTTGTGGGCGCCGTCGGGGGGGTAGTAAAAGGGGAAGGGGGTTCCCCGACGGGGGGGTGTACTTAATAACTAAAATTTTCCCGTGTCCTTACTCGGTAGGTTGTAAGATGAGGGAAAAAGATTGGTATAGACTTTTTTTGAGGGAAACTTTTTGGGGGCAAAAAAGACGTTTTTGGTTTAATAAAACAGTTTTTCTTTTAGGAAAGGGCCCCCTTTTGTAGACTCAGCGGTGGGTTTTTTGAAAAATTTTGGTTTTGGCAAAAATTTTAATAGAGGGGGGGAGGTGATGCAATTTTTATAGTTTTTTTAAAAAAGCTTTTGGGGGGGGACAAGGTCCTCATGATTAAAAAATTTTTTAATTTTTGGGTATTTTGGGGGTTTCAGAAAATGGGATTTAAAATTGGATATCGTCCTTTTTAAGGGACGGGGTTTTCAAAAAGTCAAAGTTGTAATGATTTTCCGGGCCCCAAATTTGGGGTGTATTTGCCATCGGGGAGTACCCCCAAAGGAGTGTGTTGGGCCCATTATATTTCTTATTTAACCCAATTAAAAGGGGGGGGGTTTTTGAATGAAAATTTTTAAATTTTTGCAGATGATTTTGCTTTCTATTTGGTTATTTGGTTGGTTTTTCCCTTTACCCCCCCCCATTTTGGGTGAAAATGGGAAATCGAGACAAGGGAGGGCCGAAAGGGATGACGCGGGGGGAAAAGGGGGGTGGACGGCCTTTTTTTTGGTCAGAACCACCACAAGCGATGGGGGGGGCCCAGGGGTTCCCCCACTTCGTGGTCGTCTCCGTCTGGGGGTCTTTCCCCCCCTCCTTTGTGGCCATTTTTCGCCCCTTTGCGGGGGGGGTAGTAAAAGGGGAAGGGGAAAATTTCCCCCGCCGGGGAAATCGTTTTTGTTTGACATAGGGTTTTGGTTTTCGTTTTGTGATCGTTTTAACAACCAGGGCCCAAAAACCAGTTGATAACCATAATGTCCTCAATGCCAAAAAAGAGATCTTTGCCCCCCTTGAGAAGGGGGCCCTTGGGTTTTTGAGCATCACAATTTAAGATAATTTTTTTTGAAACTTTACCTTTTCCCGGGGGCCCTTTGGGTTAAACGAAAACTTTTTATGTATTTTTTTTTTTTAAATAAATAGAAAAAAATAAAAAGTTTGGATATTGTTTTACGTCTCATATTTTTTCAAACTTGGCTAATCGAGACAAAGGGGAGGGACGAAAAGGGGATAAACGCGGGGGGCAAAGGGGCGGCCAGGCCTGGCTGGTCAGAACCACCCCAAAATTTCCATATGGGGGGGGGCGGGGGTTTCCCCAAAAGGACTAAGATGCTACATAAAAAACTTAAAATCCCAAAACTTTTGTTTTTTAAAACTGGTGTTTACAATATTAAAAAAATAAAACTCTCAAAAACATAAATAAAAAAATTCAATTAGAAAATAATGCACAAAAACAAAGAAAAACAGGTGACTTTGAATGAAAAACCGGAATCCCGGGAAATGCCAGGTAAAGTACGGGAAAATTGAACCCAAAAAGGGGGGAAAAATAAAAAACGGAAGCCCCAAACCCTTTACCTCATTTAAGTAAAATTATAGTTTTTTGCTTAAACGCTATTTTTCCCCCCCCCCTATTGAAAGCATATTTTTAAAAATTAAATTTTTAGTTAACTCACATTTTTTAAAAAATAAAATTCGTATAAGTATTATTTTTGGGTTGTTTTAAGGAACTTAACACTAAGATTATTACGTTTCCCATAAAAAAATTTAATTATATAATGGGAAATCACCATGTACCATTTTTTCCAAGGGGGGGGAAAACCGAAATTTTGGGGGGAACGCGGGGGGAAAGGGGGGGGAAACGGGCCCCCCTAAGTTTGGTCAAAACCCAAATACAAAAAAGCATATGGGGGGGCCCAGGGGGTTCCCCCCCACCCCTTTTATTTAAATTCTTGGGCTGTCTCATCCGTCCGTTTTGTAAATTGCGTCGCCGTGGGGGAGGTAGTCCAAAGGGAAAGGGGGAAATTTCCCCGGGACAAACGACCCAGAGCTCGCCTTTTTTTTTCGGGGAAAAAAAAAGCTCCCCTACTCACGAGCCAAACCCGCAAATTTGGCCTTTGATTCCCCTTCAGATTGGGGGAATGGATTAAAAAGAAGAAGAATTTATGAAAAAAAGAAAAAACTAAAAAAAAGAAATTCTACACACTTAATCAAAAATTCCCCATATCTGCGGAATTAATGCTCGTTTTCAAAAAACTTTTCCCCCGGCGTTCAAAAAGGAAAAAAAAAAAACCCCATTTTATTTAAAAGGGTCTGGCAATTAAAAACAAAATAATGTAAGGGGAAAGGCCCAACTGATAAGAGGATTAAATAAAGCTGGATTATCCTTTCCCCTCAACGAGATTTGAAAAATAACCGGAAACACATGGGTCGTGCTGATGAACTTTACTTTTTTTACAAACACATTTCCCTACTTCCATTTAAATTTTTTTGGTACCCATCAAAAAACAAAAAAGGGAAAACATTTTAAAGCTTCCTTTTTGTTCAAAACCCACAGGCAAATATTTGCAAAAACGTCTCATTTTTTATGCAATTTTGGCTAATCGGGGACAAAGGGAGGATTCATTCATTGTTTGTGTAAAATCGGCACGGGAAAGGTCGGCTGTGACTTTTGGTTCTACGTCATCACCAAAAAATAACGGCGTTGGGGGGGGTTTTGACCAGCAGGGGAAAACTTTTCCCCCCATATCCCCTAGGAGATGTTTTAATAGTTTTAGTATTTTTTAGGGAAACCTTAAAAACAGTTTAAGTTTTATTTGCCCCCTCCCAGATAAAACAATTTCTATTTTTGGGGTTTCCCAACATGCATACTTTTTTCCAAGGGGGGGGGAGGAAGGGGGAGAGGGGGGGGGGGGACAAGGGGTGGACAGGGCTGTGTGGTCGAACTAGTCCCCCAAGCTAGGGGGAAAAAGGCAATTTTTCCCCCCTTTGTCGGGGTTTTCGTCTCCGTCTGTTTTCACCCATCCGCGTGGGGGTCATTGTCGTCGCATTTTCCAGGGAGGTAGAAAAAGGGAAAAGGGGGATAGTTCCCTTACAACGCCCCCAGCCTCGCCATAACCCCGCTAGAATTTAAAGGAACATCCACATCTTACAACCTCGTTTGTTTTAGTAAAAAGGATTGTTTTGCAGTGAGTTGTTTAGCTAAAATTCGCCCAACGGATTCTACAAACTCCCAAAAATGACCTGAAACCGGGAAACCCCTTTCCCACAAAAGATTTTCCCGTCATGTAAGGAATAATAGCAAATTGGGTTTGCAGGGAAAAAAATTTTATAAAGGTAGTTTTAGGGCCCTTTTTTTTCACAAAAAAAATTACTTTCCCGCAAGAAAAAAAACACAAAAAAAACTTTTCGGTTTTTTTGGATGAATTTAACAACCTTTTTTCGTTAACAAAAAATAAACAGAGCGACGGGAGGGGAAAAAACAGCAATTTGCAACACTTCCTTTTCAGTAACAAAACCCAAAACCCCTTTTTTTTTTTAACAAAAAAAAAAAAAACAGGGCTAAAAAAGCCGAGACAAAAAAACGACCCCCCTCAAACCCCGAACAAATGGCCCCACTGCGAGGGGAACGAGGCCCTGGCGGCAAAGGGTTTCTTTTTTTTTCTTGGGGGGGTGCTTTTTTGGGCCCGGGGTTTTTGGGTTTTTTGGTGCCCAGGGGTGGGGTCCCCCTTTCACGATGCGCGCGCCGATCCTTTTTTTGTCTGGGACTTGGAAAGCGGGGTGTGTATCTACACCGTTTTTAACAAACATAAAAAAAAGAAAAAAAAAATATTGTTCATTATTGTGTCTGGAAAATTTTGGCCAAGTTTCCGACCCAAAAAACATAAAAGGGGTTTTAAAAATTTAAAACCCATCTTTTTAATGTGCTGCATAAAATCTCTCTAAAACATAACGTGTAGGCCGGTTGGGTTTTATTTCTTAAGGGCTCTTTTGGAAAATTGGGTAACGGGGGGACGAAGGGAGGGACGTAAGGGAAAGAAAGCGGGGGACCAAGGGGGGGAACGGCCGTGCCCCGGGCAGAAACCCGCCACAAAACCCTATGGGGAGAGGGAGGGGTTCCCCCCCTCGTGGTCCCTTTTCCGTCCCGTGTCATCATCCGTCCGGGTTTTCCCTTTTTCGTCCCCTGTCGGGGAGGGAATTCAAAAAGGGGAAAAGGGTTCCCCCCCGACGACCCAGAGCTCGCCCCTTAGTTTCAGGGGGGTGAAACTCCCTATTCCCCGGGCCCAAAACCCCGAGAAGGGGTCGAGTTTTGGAATTTTTTAAAAAGGGCCCCTTTGTCATTTTCGTCGCCTCCCCGGGGAGGGGAGTCAAAGGGAAGGGGGAAAATTCCCCCACGACGATTAGAGTATGGTGATGCAAGTCGGTTTTGCAAAACGTCCCCGGCGGAATTTTAACCGTACGACTTTATGGGAGGCTTAAAGGGAATCTTATTGCAAATTTTTCCAACAGCTTTAAGGGAAAAGAATGCCTATGGTCCCAAAAGGGTTTTGGACCCTAAGAAAAAAATAAAAGATTTTTAAAAGGGGGGTTTTAAAACGCATTGTAGGATGGATTTTTTTGGGGTTTTCCTTTTTTAAAGACGCCACATAATTTAAACATCAAGTTTTTTTCTTTTTAGTGAATAATGATTTTCCTGCTTCGCTTAAAAGGCTTTTTCATGGGTGGTTCCCAATGCCCCCTGTTGATTGATTGGATAAAAGCTTAACGTCTTTACATTTAGCAACTTTGGCTAATTTGAGACGAAGGGGGGGACCCTAAGGGATGACCGGGGGGGGAAAAGGGGGGGACAAGCCTGTGCGGCAAAAAACCAGCCGTTGACAATCAATACCAGGGGGGGTGTACTGTATCCAAAAGTTTAAAAATGTTTTGGGAAAGGCCCAGCCCAAATTTTAAAAAAACTAGAAAGCCAATTTTTAAGCGGTAAGGGCCCTGTAAAAAAATTTCAGCATGATAGTTCGGTCTGCACCCCTGAAAAATTGCTGAGAGCACGGAGTTTTATTCAAGGTTATTGCATTTTTTTTTAAATTTTTGAAGAAAGGGGGGTTCCATTAAAACTTTTTATCGAAAAAAACCTGCCCAAAAAAACGAGCAACGTGGGTAATAGCCCAGGCCAAATTTTAAGAGTTTTAGGGCCAAAGATCAAAATTTTCCCAAAATAAAGCTGAAAATTTTTGGAAAATCGGTTTGTATTAATTTCTTAAAAACCCCACAGGGAGTTCCCAAAAGGGACAGACGCTTGCTTTCCCCCCGCTATTGCGCCAAAAGGGTTTAATTTACACTGTCCCCAATTAAAAAAAACTTGTAAAACCTGAAACCAAAAAGAGATACTCTGTGATTTTTGTTTTAAAAAAATCGGGAAATATGTATTTCTTTGGGGTTTTAAAACCAAAAAAAAATTTATTTCCTTAATAAATTAAACCCCAAAAAAAAGTATTTCTGGTGCCCTAACTTAGTACTTTCCCAAAGGAAAAACCCCTAAAAAATTTTAAATTTGGGGCGAGTTCCCCGAAAAAATTAAACAAACATAATAAATATGGGGGGGTTTTTCTTTTTAGAAACCACTTTTTTTTTTTTTTAAACCCTGCCCTGAAAATTGACCCCGAGATATGACCAAAATGAAAAAACGGTTTCGTATCGGCACTGTAAACCAAAAAAGCCGTGGAACAAGCGCTCAACATAAAACCCTTTCAAAGCCGGAAAAACCCACACCAAAATTTTGATTGGAAAAAAAAATATTTTTAGAAAAGTTATTTTTTACTTGGGAAAATCTTTGGGAAACAAATAAGTACCTGTCTGGCGTCCTGAAGATGGCCGCCAAAATAAATTAAATTTTAAAAATGCTTAACTCAAGAAATAATCACAGATTTTAACCCAAAAGGGTTTTTGGTTTTAAAAGAAATTTCTTTAATTTCTCTAAAAAAAAAAAAGGGTCAAACAAAAAATTTTTTTTGCCCAAAAGCAATAGTTTTAATTTTATTTTTAAATTATTTCAATTATTGCAATTATAGCACTTTTTTTAAAAAAATTAAAAATTAAAAAATCTAAAAACTCGCTAGGGTTTTCTTTAAGGGAAATTTTTTACAAATTTTACCTTTAAAAAACGTCAAAAAATCCAAAAATTTTTGCCCCCAAAAGAAATTCCCGGGAACTTTTTTTTAATTAATTTAAATTTAAAAAAATCATTAATTAAATTCCCCAAAAAAAGTTTATTTTTCACGTACCCCAATCACATAGTGTACCCCACAAGAACAATATGAAACCCCCAAAGAACCCCAAAAAAAAAAAAGTTTTCCAAAAAAATTTATTCCCCAAACACTTTTCTATTTAAATTTAATTTTAAATTTAAAATTTAAATTAAAAAAAATGACCCGTTATTCGATTAATTTTTTTAAAAAAATTTAAAACAATGTGGTCGACCTTTTGGGACATTTTAAAGCTAGTTTTTAAGACAATAAAGGGGAATGGGAAAAAAAAATTTAAATTAAATTATTTTTTTCACCAAAAATTTAAATTTCATTTAAAATTAAATTATCCCACTTTTTCCCTATGTTTGTTTTGTATACCTTTAAAACTCGATGATCGTCAAAAAAAAATATACTACTCTACTGACATAATGTTTAATGAACCAAAAAAAGTCATTTTCCCGAAAAAAAAATTTCCATAACTTACCGAAATTAAATTTAAATTTAAATTTAAATTTAAGAATTCACTTTTTTCCAATAATTGTTGTTATTTACAATCCCTAAAAGACGATATTTATGAGAAATATTTTTTTCGATTATACCCAAAAACGTGGAAAAACTAAATTTTAGAGAATTTTGAAAAGGGCGCCTCAAAATTTCATCAAATTTGCATATGACGTTTGCCCGGAAAGGGGGAAACGCAAAAAAACGACCCGAAAAAAAAAACAAACCAAAAAAAAAAAACTTTTTTTTTTTTTTTTTTTGGGGGGGGCGGTGAAATTGAAGTCAAAAATCTCAATAATTGTTGTTGACAATCACGTAGCACATACAAAAAGCCAAAGGAAAAAATCAAAATAAACAAACGAGGTTTAAAAAAATTTAAAAAAATAAATAGGGGCCCAAAAAAATTAAATTAATTTCTACTTTCCCCTTCTTGAAATTATGAAATTTAATTTTAAAATAAAACCCTTTTAACTGAGTGGTAAATCAAAAATTTAATTTTTTTTTTTAAATTAAATTTATTTAAGCACAATGTTTTTGGTTTAATGAGCGAAGGGAGACTTCAAATTTACCGCCCCCCCCCCCCAAAAAAAAAAAAAAAAATTTTTTTTTTTTTGGTTTTTTTTTGTTTTTCTGTCGTTTGTTTGCGCCTACAGGGCCCAAAAGTCAATGCGATCTTGATTAAAATTTTTAGGCGACCTTCGGGGGGGAAAACTTTTTTGAACTTAGACTTTCCACGTTTTTTTGGGGGATAAAACGAAGAAAAATTTTTTCATTTAATATTTGTACTTTTACCCATGTCCCCTAACAACAATTATTGAGATATAAATTAAAAATTTTTCAAATTTAAATTTTTAATTAATCGGTAAATTATAGGGAAATTTTTTTTGGGGGGGGCATACATTTTTGGGTTCAGTGCATTAAAGGGCAGTAGAGTAGTTTATTTTTATGACGATCGATGAGTTTTTGGTATACATAACAATAAAAGGGCAAAAAGGGGGGGTAATTTAACTTAAATGAAATTTTAATTTTGGTGATTAATTAAATTTAAATTTAAATTTAATTTTTTTTATTACCTTTATTGTCTTAAAACTAGCCCCTTTTAAAAGATCCCCAAATTTGACCACATTGTGTTAAATTTTTTTCAAAATTAATCGAGATAACTGTTTTAAAATTTTTTTTAATTAATTGAATTAATTGAATTAAATAAAGTGATTGGAATTAAAAATTTTTTGGGAAATTATTTTTTTTGGGTTTATTGTTGGGCAAATTGTTCTTGGGGGGAAAACTATGTGATTTTTTTTTTTTTGGACGTGGGAAAAATAAACTTTTAATTGGGGTTTAATTAATGATTTAAAAAAATTTAAATTAAATTAAAAAAAAAGTTACCGGAAAAAAAAAAAAAAAAAAAAAAAAAAAAGAAAAAAAAAAAAAAAAAAAAACAAAAAAAAAAAAAAAAAAAAAAAGAAAAAAAAAATTTTTGGGGCCCAAAAAAAAAAACCAAAAAATTTCGGGTTTGGGACTAAAATTTTGGTTTAATTTTTGGTTTTTGGATATTAAAAAAAAGCAAAACTAGCCCCATTTTTGAAAAATAAAAAAGGATAAAACTCATGTTTTAATTTAAAATTTTTATTTGCAGGGTAAAACTTTAATTTTTTTAGGCATTTGCCAAAAACAAACCCTTTTTTTTCAATCTATGTTTCTTTTGAAAACAGCAAATAATTGGGGGCCAAAAATCAGGGGTTTTTTCTAAAAGGGAAGGAAAAAATTTGAAAAGTCAAAACCTTTAAATTTTTTTTTGGGGTTTAAATAGGGTGGAAATTGTTTCCCAAGGCATTTGGTACATTTTGGTGGGAAGTTTTTAATTCCCAGTAATTTTTTGAAAAAAAAAAAATGGAAAAAGGCCCCCCTTTTTTATTCTTAAAAAATTTTTCCCCTTTCCCCAACCAATTCAAGGTTTCTGGGTTTTCTTTGGGAAATTGCTTAAGGAAACTATTTTTTTGTAACCCCCAAAATTTAAAAAGGGAAAATAATTGTTTTTAAAAAAGCAAAACATCATTGGTTTTTAAACAAAAAAAGGAATTGGGGGGTTTAAGGTTTTCGCAAATTTAAAAAGGGCATTACCAAAGCCCCGGTGCGGGGGCAACCCTTTTCTTTTAACCTTTAAGTTTTGGTTACAAAAACTTGTATTTAAAAAAAAAGGGATTAAAGGGGTTTATTTTCCCCGGGATGTTTAAGGGGTTTTAAAATTTTATTTTAATGTGGGTTTTGAAAAAAGGGCCTTTTTAAATGAAAAAAAAGGGCCAAGCCCTGTTTGTTTATTTTAAAAAAGGTTTTTTTAAATAACTTCCCAAATCCGAATAAAAAGGGAAAAACTTACAAAAGCCAAAACCTATTTTCTTCCTTCAAAGGAAATTGGCTTTTTTCCAAAAAAAACCCACACAAACCCCTTTGGGGTTTTCCTTCTTTATTTTTTTGGTTTTCTTTCCTATTAAAAGGCAAAGGGGTTTTTCCCGAGAAGAAAACGTAAGGGTGAAGGGGTTTCCCAAGGGGGAAGGAACCCTGTTTTTTGGGGGGAAAAACCACCCAAACCTTATGACAGGGCCCAAAGGGGCCCCCCAAAAGTTGTTCCGTCAAAAAATTTTTGGTTTCCAAAAACCCCTCCGTTTTTAGGTTTTTTGGTATTGCCTTTTATAAGCAAAGGAATCCCCAGACGGAAGGGAAGGGGGGTTAAAGGGGGTGAAAACCCCCACAGGGGGGGGGGGGGCAAACCGCCCGAAAAAAGGGCAGGGGTTTTCCCCCGTTGTGGTCGTCTCCGTCTGTTATCATCCCTCCGTGTTTTTCTTTTTTCGTCGCCCTGGGGGGGTAGTCAAAGGGAAGGGGGTTGAAAGGCCCAAGCCGGCCCTTTTTAAGGGGGGAACTCCCCAAATTAAACCCCAAATTGAAATTAATTTTTCCCCCTTTTTCCCCCTTTTTCAAAAAAAATTTGGTTTTTTTTTCAGGGTTGGAACCCTTTGGGCAAGGAAATCCCCAAGAAAAAACCTTTTTAAAAAAGCTTTTCCCAAGGGCCAAACCTTAAAACGAAAAAGGCTTTGCCCCCAGGCCGTGATGTTTTTGGCCCCCCACCATGAGTTTCGTTTCCCCCGAAAGTTGGTTTGGGTCTCGCGATCTGCTCACTTTTGGTCAGGGAGTGGGCAAACAGCCCCGGGTTGGGCCCAAAAACAAGGGCTGCTGCAAATTTTGGGCATTCAGTGAACTTGGGTGCGACACAAATTTTGTGGTCGTTTGGGTTTGTGGTTAGCTTCTCGCTTCCCCTAAAAAAAAATCCAGGGTTCGATTTTCCCGCTAAATTCAGAAGTTTTTTAACTTCTAATTTGAACATCAGTCCATCAGTCTTGTCTTTGGAATTTGGAAACGGTGAATTTGGAGCCGTCCTAACAACGAAGCACATAAACAATAAAACTAGTTCTGAATCGGCCTTGTTGATTCCGAAATGGTCCACGGGTGTTCGCACTGTCCGTACCACTAATTGCCGTGTTTCATATAAACAAATATCAATCTTGATGGTCATTGCTTACTCGTCGATTGCCTGGGTCCTACATGATTGGCTTGGTCGCTTTGGTTTACTGTCTCCCGTTGAAAATCAGTTATATGACTGATTGGGTCGACTCTAAATAAGAATGATTTATTTTATTCATGGCCCGTTACTTCTGAACCCACCAGTAAAGTTCATGTCAGTGCCAGTGTCTGCGCTTGCGGGAAGAGTGTAGGACCTTACTTAGTGTCAGGCGGTCTGGATGTGACGGATATTGTGCACAAAAAAATGACGAACACGCGTTTCTCTAGTGCATAGGGAAAGATTTTTGGGTTTTTCATGTTCTTCGTAACAAGATGACTTTTGAGTACCCTGCAAACCAGAAGTTGCTTTATGAATTATGATAACATTATTTTTTAAACTACTGAAATTTGGAAGATTTGGAAAACTGTTCATAATTAATAAAATGAAGCTCAACTGTGATAAAACACAATTTTAAATTTAAAAAAAAAATAGAAAACCCAAAATCACAATGACTGATGATTTAAGTGAAATTAAAATGATAGACCAGGCGAAGTTTCTGGGTCAAAACATTGGACCTAAATTGAAATGGCAATCCCATATCGAAAAATGTTGCTAATATATATTATTATTATATATATTACCTATACCTAGATACCTTTTAAAATAAATGCCCATACCAGTCCTGTATCTAGGTATTTTATTCTGAATTTGTTTTGGATATTGCTTAACGTCTCATATATAATATGCAACTTGGCTAATCGAGTCGAAGGGAGGGACGAAAGGGATGACGTAGGGGGACAAGGGGTGGACAGGACTGCGCTGGTCAGAAACCAGCCACAAGCATATGGGGAGGGCAGGGGTTCCCCACTTCGTGGTCATCTTCGTCTGTGTCATCATCCGTCCGTGTTGTCATTGTCGTCGCCGTCGGGGAGGTAGTCAAAGGGGAAAGTTCCCCGGCGACAACCCAGAGTTTGCCATTAGCTTCAGGGAGTATCTCCGTTCGTATTCAAGAACATTTAACTTGGCAGTGGAATATGGAGAAACGTCATCAGCACTCGCTAAATATGCGAAATAAGAACACCTTTAACACCCACAAGAATTGGTTTTAAAGAACCCGAATACTAGCTAAACTTGAACATCTTGCGCCTTGTATTATTCAAGAGGCAATCAAAATTGATAGTCCATCAAGTATGAATAAACGAGATGACGGAAAACGATGCTAGGTGGTTGGAAACCTCGTTTCAAGTATTGCATGTTACTCATCCTGTACTACCGACTAGTATGAATAATACATCTCAAAATGTAAGTGATATAGCAGTAGCTAGTAATGTTGGCCCTATAACTAGGAGCTAAATACTATAGAATAGTATTAAAATTAACGAGCAAGTGATTTCTCTATAGATTTTAGGTATTTTAGCTAAATATTTGCTAGCGTCGACGCCGATTCTTGTTGTTGATCATCAAATGATTATGATAACAACAAATAAATAAATAAAATTAAAAGAATAAATTCAAATATCATAACTGGCTACAACAGACACTCTGCCATCCTGTAGTTTCATACATGAATATTTTTTTTCTAATTGCTCTCTCATTATGTCCTTTCTTTACAATATCGAACTTCTTTGACACTATCCGTTCATTTATTTTCTTTGCAAGTCTTTGTTTGTTTCTTTTCCTTCACAATGGTTATTAATATTGAAAATATCAAAAGTCAAAACTGAGAATAAAAAATCATAGAAAACAGGAATAATAACCTTTGATAACAACACCTCGAATTCTCTTCAGTAGCTTAACATGTTGAAAAGAATAATCATACTAAATTTGGTTTACAAACAATAAAATGAAACTTTTATGATGACCATCCCAGAAGAGTGTGAGCATGGTCTCACCGCCTTCATTGATTCCGCATACGGCATGGGATTGTCGGATCGTCCTTTATCATCATCTATCACCACTCATCGTCTGAGTAGCCTAAGTGCATTTATATGAGAGGTTAGCAACAAACATCTAAACATTTACCTAGGCCTACTCTCTATCTTAGTTTGGATTGGATATTGCTTTAACGTCTCATATTTATGCAACTTGGCTAATCGATACGAAGGAAGGGAGGTAAGGGATGACGCGGGGAACAAAGGGTTGACAGGCCTGTGCTGGTCAGAACCAGCCACAAGCATTTGGGGAGGGCAGGGGTTCCTACACGTGGTGGTCGTCTCCGTCTGTGTCATCATCCGTCCGTGTTGTCTTTGTCGTCGCCGTCGGGAAGGTAGTCTAAGAGAAGGGGTTCCCCGACGACGACCAGAGCTCGCCATTAGTTTCAGGGAGTGAAACTTCCCTATTCACGGGCCAAACCGCGAGAAGGTGTTGAGTTTCGCGCCTCCAACCAAGATAAAACAATTTCTATAAGTGTGAGTTTACCAACATGTATACTTTTTCCAAGGGGTGGAATGTAAGGGGATGACGCGGGGGGACAAGGGGTGGACAGGGCTGTGCTGGTCAGAACCAGCCACAAGCATATGGGGAGGTCAGGGGTTCCCCCACGTCATGGTCGTCTCCGTCTGTGTCATCATCTGTCCGTGTTGTCTTTGTCGTCGCCGTCGGGGAGGTAGTCAAAGGGAAGAGGAAAGTTCCCTGACGACGACCCAGAGCTCGCCATTAGTTTCAGGGAGTGACACTCCCCTACTAACGGGCCAAACCAAAAAAAAATCGGCACGCGTGTTTAAACGACATTCCTTATCTCCCTGATACATCAAACACTTTCAACATCATTGCACCG
>JAMZAV010005392.1:0-32267 GCA_024449915.1 Sweltsa coloradensis | reverse complement strand
CGTCTGCTGTTGCAGCTCAACCGAGATACGTGTTGTTGAACTAGGAGGGGGCCCTGGGTTCGATACCACCTACATCACATCATATGAACCCGAGAAGCTGCTGTCAACATAGTTGCGCCAATATTCTACTGAAGCAAGACAAACATGCCCACCCATCACCACATGGAAATATAAAATGCAAATGATTTGTTCAGGCTCTAAATCTGCCCAACCGCGTCTGAAACGAATGCTCCAAGTGACACGGGGGCATAACTAGGACCCAAGGTCGAACCTGGTTGCACCTTGCAAGGAAGCGCATTACCAGAGAATAACTGAATAATCTAGCTGGGTGATTGACAGCCGAGGTCCTTGGGTCGTCCGATGCATCGTACACATTCCACATGAAACCAGCTTCTTGATTAATAAGAGACGTACCTGCCTACAAATACGTGCTTTTTTCAAGGCAAACCAATATGTTCCGCACAATATTTCCTTCTCTTGTTGACTTCAGCGTAATAAAGTACCGTAATGCATGTATGTTATGCGTGTAAGAGCTGGAGTTAGTCGAGAATGAAATTGTCGATTTACAAACCAATGATTTACGATTATCCTTCGCTTATAGATTCGCTCGCTACGGTTTATACGTTCACCCACAGTCGATATTATAATATAATGGTTCCAACGATAGAATGCAGGAAGCTCGAAATTGTTTTTTCAACATAACAACTTTGTCAACTCTATTCACGCTAGCTCAGCGTGGATCTAGCACACGGAGGAACTCTGTGATCCAGCACAGATAATTTTTGCTGTGTTGGTAAAAGATATTTCTCTTTTATACACAAGGGCGACTACCTCGCATTCAAACTACCACTTGTGAAGGAAGCATCTGCATTCTTTCGTTGGAGCTAGTATACAATTCATTATTCGCTCTGTAGCTGTCTAGCAGGTCGCCTGTTGACTATAGGACAAACAGAACAGACCCATCAGAGAAATATGCGACATCAAGGAAACAGCTGCTTTATTTAAAAAAAAAAAACTAGTTGATACTTTGCTCGCAAACTATAGTGGACGATCCAATGAGAGAAAATAAGTAATTAATTGTAATTTCTGTGGGAAACCTACCCAGGGCGCAATGCATGCCCCTCTTTAAGTGTGTGTATATCAAGGTACATTGGAATTAGGACAATGGTCCGAGAGCTGTTTAAAGAGTGTTTGGTTTACAAACCCTGGGCCTATAGGATAGTTAATAGAATAGGTTAATTGTAGGGATATTTTTTATTGTGTTTCAATTTTGAATTTTGCTACTTCCTTTGCAGTATTTTGTTGATATCACATGGTGACTTAGTATCATTTCACTTTTCTTGCAGCTGGTATCGTATACTTCACTGATGGGCATCCAACAACACTACGGGATGCGCTTGCAGTTGCACAACAATGAGAGAGAGCGAGAGAGAGAGAGAGAGAGAAACAAGAGAAGCTACTCTCGAATCTGAATGCAATTAAAACGCACTCAACTAAGCTGCTACTCTGATAACCTGCTATTCATCCATCATTGTCTCTGGCGCGGGCTATTAATATTGTAGCTCTTAACGTAGCTGATGTTACTTCACTCACCGCCCTCAGAGTCCAGCTAGATGAGTAGGTGACACCTCACACCACGAGCCACTTTACGACCGGTAATAGACACATTGACGACGGAATATTTGCTACGAATATAAGTGCTAGTCTGCACTGACGATGCGCAGTGCAATTACACCGAAACATACAAGATTTTTACAGGACAACTAATGGGACAACCGACGCTATAGGCTATACTAACCACGAACTATTATCATTAAGATAATATGGTTCTATTTTTAAATTTAAAAACTAATTTATTTTACACAAGAAGACAATTAATTCTCTACACAATACAAGAAAAATCTTAATAGAAATATTTAATTTTGTATTTTTTTATTATTGCCTACACACACAAGCTATAGAAGTATAAACGGAGGAAATATAAGTTAAACACCAGGTCAGAAAGGTTAAAAACAATTTAAGTTTAAGTCAGTGGAGGATTTCACTCTAGGCGCCTCATTCGCAATGTGTCTACTATAACAGGTAAGGCCCCTAAGGAAAATAGGCCAAGAAGGCGTTATTGTTGTTATTAATCTTGTCGACATTCTCTCTGCTTTTCTAATCTCCCGCGCATCGTTTGAACACGCCTTCTAAATCGAACGTTCATTAAAACTACTGCAGGAGCTTTCCGATCACCGTCCTCACCTCACACGTGACCTGACGATGCGAGGTCAAAGAGTCGCGAAATTTTCATAACAACAGCAGCTCGACCCCACCTGTTTCGTGTATGTTGGCATGCTGTACATGACCTCTTCTTAGAGACTGCTTTGCAAAATATTTTCAAGCAATCAACCGTCTTTAATTAATACATGCACAGATATGCCTATGTGAAATCCTAATTCGAAAATTGACGTCAAACCGTAACCTTACACGCAAACTCTCTTATTCAAATGTTTGAAATGAAACCAAATCCTGGGGGAGGAAGGTAAAGGGGGGGAGGGGAAGGAGAGACTTTTCCTAAAGTGGTCCATTACAAATACGTAATCCTACGTGCAAAATCATTAATTACAGTTTTAAATGTATGTTGTAAGATATAATATACTCAACACACTGCCACGTTTAATGCGAGAATCTAGTTACCGTTCCCTAAATGTTTTTCACAAGTCACTTGACAAGTGCAATTAGTCCCCTTGTATAATTGGCCCAGCGGGTGACAGATGATTTAATGGTCCAGTCCGTCACTTTCACTCGTGAGGTGTGGCCTGTCGCTTCCTTGATCTCTCACCCTGATCCCCTGATCGTCGCTGACCACGCCCGATGCAACTCCGCACAGTTCCCACGTCTAGCCGCCAACACTAGCCACCTTTCTATATTACAACTGGGTCTAGACGAACAAATTAACAATTATATATTTCTAAGTTTTATTTTTATCAATTTATTTCAATCAATCAATAAAATTTTACGAATTTGATTGTGAATCTAGAAAATGTAATGAAAATTCTCAAAGAGTCAAGGTCGACTCCCTGAATTCCCCTTTTATTTTGCAATTTGTAGCGAAAACATCTATAGGTAGATAAAGATTAAAAATTTGACTCATTTCAAGTGAGTTTTTCTAATGGAAAACCTTTGTGTTTTGGTTATACAGAACTACATCTGCAGAAAATTAACTAAATTGAATTAAATTGACCATCCTCCCCCATTCAGCCAAATGTCGTTTAAAATAGCTTAAAGACGTAACTCAGCGATCCAACTCAATACCAATGAGATCGTAAGGGAACCAACGAGTTTCTACGTCGAACCTTGAAGGAACGTACAAAACAGTATGGCCGCAAGTTACAAATAGTGTCTGATTAATCTGTGCTCTCGAAACCGTTTCGCTAAACCAGCCAAACTTCGATCATCATTTTGAATTTCATTGAAACGCGAAAGTACTGGGCGTTGTCTCTCGAGTTACCGATGTCAAAAAACTATTCTAATGTTGCATTCTGAGCTGAGGGACGCGACGGTACAATGTTGGTGAATGCAGCAGGACTCCTTGGCTTGGCTAACGCAGGGGAGGAGAAGTGATTGAACATTGTTTTAACAATAACATCATGATATAATGTGGCCTTAATGAAGACATTGTATTCAATTAAACATCACTCAAGAGACTTAGTTCGTTGTATAACACAAAGACGACACAAGTGTGCAAGCGTTCATGTGCATTGCGAGTACATTATGTTAAATCTATTATTTGGCTTAGAATGGATTGAAGTTTTGTTAAGTTAGTCGGTCTTAATCGACTTGTATACATCACGTTTTACGATTGGCACAATTTAACGTACTAAATTATATTGGTGACAATTAATATGAATTCTTAAATAACTACCTCGATTCATGTTTCTTTGAATGAGATGTTAACCTCTTGACAATATCATAAATTGGCAGCTCATTTCGATTCTCAGCAATTAAGTCCACTTTGAGAACATAAACTTAGTTAGGGTCGCACAGTTAACAACTTAACAGTCATTCCGTGACCTTGAAAACATACAAGTCACAAGATATCGTAGGGACAGACTCTGGTTGTCTTATCCGCGTCAGAACGTTATGACAGACCGCGAACCACGTAGTAATTAGCAACATATTTACTGAACTAACGCCCAGAGGTAACAACAAACCGCACGCTTGACGAACATCTTACGTGGACCCTAGAATTAACACCGAGAAACGCGGTAATTACATAGAACCAAAACTACGTTTTGAACGTATTTTATGTATCCAGAACCGGACTCTGCAATTTGTATAATAGTTTACTTAATATGTTAATGATTCTGTGTTGAGGGGAGGGGGGATAAGTGGCGCCCAGTCCTATACTTCTATGTGGGCGTGTGGCATTTCTGCAGAGCTCGTGAACGTATCATTGGCGATTTGGTTGTTGGGCTAAGGGCCAAACCTCATTTATCCTTATTAGGCATCGACAACGAAACCAACCATAGGTTCGTACTCGAGACTCGTGGTTAAATAATTGACGGAGTTCAACTTTCAATGAACAACGATAAAGTCGCGTAACTGATAAAGTTAGACGTGAAAGCAACCGTTAGATTGAAATCACATCAACAGTTTATAGATGAAAGTTTAATAATGTATGGTTGGGCTTGAAACTCTTATCAATCGCCGATAGCTCTAATTAGGAAAGTGCCTGGTTTGATACCAGCCACCGATAAAAGATAATGGACGATAATAGAATAAACGTTTTTCACAATATATATATGCTCGGGTGTGTAAAGATATGTGGCACGATATATGCACTTATTTATTTATTTATATTTATATTTACTTACTATTTATTTATTTATTTATTTATTTTTACTTGTTTATTTATTTATCTATTTATTCAACAAATTAAGGTACATACCAAACTTAAAATGTCGAAGAAAATTAATTTACAACTAAATAAAAATAGTATACAATAATTAGTCAATAAACAAGCAAATGTTATAGAATCAAATAATTTAATTTAAATATCTATTTAAGGACTATCTTTTTCAGTTAAAAAACTGTTTTACAACGGAAGACAGGAGGATAGACGGCACTGGCGATTTTCAAAATCGATTTAAGATTTGTTCGATGGTTTCTTCGGTGAAAATGCGAATTCTGGATCGAAGTTGTAAAATAAATCCCCTGTTCATTCTTTGCTAGGGAAAGATAATCCACGTGACATTCTTGCTACACATCTCACCTCTGTAGGGGCCAGTTATCTCTGCTCAAGTTCCCTACAAGTCTACATCACGCGTGCCTACGCTCATGAGCGTCTAATCGATCATTCAGTCACGCATTAAACCGAACAACGCTTCGATTAGCATCGGTTATCATCGGCTTATTGTTGCCACTCAGCTACTACAGCACCGACCATTTCGACCATGTTGTCCGCGCACGTTATGGAAAGTGAAACTCATGTAGAATGCTAAGTGGTCACAAGAGTTCCGGCGTCGTGACGCTGACAACTTGTGCCAGCGTTGACGGTTCGAGAGTAGACGAGAACAAAAGAACGCTCGTGAGTCACAAAAGACCCAGAAAAGGGAGCGAAGCTACTTAATCAACACATCAGCGAAACAGAATAAGAAAATCAAATTTTGTTATTTTGGTGGAGGTGCCGGGTCCAGAATCTTTCAACTTTCTGGGGTGCTGGCTTCCCCCCCCCGCACCCCCAGGGTGACCAGAAATATCCTGACTCAATTCTTGTTGAAGGGCATTCAAAAGCACTGAGATCTATTTTTAAGAAGGGTCAAATTCACGCACCCTGCTACATTCTTGTGATTTATAATATACATAAAATCACTGGGCCCTAGCAAAGCTTGGCGCAGTTGAATGTGCACTACTATATATATTATTTATTTTATTAATAACAGATAACTGATTTACAAAGGAGGACAACACATATTATATTGAACAGTTTGGGTTGTATTTAAATACATTTTTTAGACTTTTACTTGTTATTTATGACATTTTGTATTAATTTTATTAAAACATGTCATAAAGAACAAGTATTACATTTATGACAATGATATGATGATTTATTTGTGACATTTTGTATTAATTTTATTAAAAAATGTCATAAAGAACAAGTAAAAGTCTAAATAAATATTTCTATATAATTAAATCGTAATGTTGTTTGTCAGCTAGGGCGAGCGAGTGGAGCGGCGGGCGCAGGGAGATCTAGAGGACCTTGATGAAAAGTATAGGTCAAAGTTCCTAAACGCACTTTTTACATTTCCTAATGTGGTAGTGAAACTACGTGACCACTGGCCAATGAAACGCTTCATAAAGATAACGATGACGACATCGTATCACTCAATGCTTCGCTGATCGGGGTCACCATATTAATTTTATCGTATCGAAATAAATTCAACAGGTCTGGAAATTAATCCAAACGACGTGCAAAGATCTTAGATAGCCGGCCTAGAGTGTTTGAGTAGCCTGCTAAGATCTTTGATAGCCATTCCGACGAAAGTGAGTTTAACTTTTCGTTTCCGTCAGATCAGATTTACTCGGCCGGTTCGTTTCAATGAATATAATGCTGAGATACTGGATCTTGCGGCAAGGTCGTTCACCTGGTCCAGGCGCATGCGCGGTGACCACTCACACCACGTGGTGTATGTATGACGTCACTGGCAGGTCGCGTGTCACTCACACCACGTGGTGTATGTATGACGTCACTGGCAGGTCGCGTGTCACTCACACCACGAGGTGTAAGTATGACGTCATTCGGGGGTACATTAGCGAAATAGGCTGGGGAAAATCATCGGTCTGCATTGCCGGTGTTAATTTTTTTAATTTTTCGTGGGAAACCTGCCCAGGAAGCAATGCACGCCCCTCGTCTAACCAGGTGTATTGGAGTTAGGACAATTTCCAAGGGCTTTTTAATAGGACTCAATCCTTGCACTCGCATAAACGACTGAGTAAAACCTCGGAAAAAACTTCAGACAGGATTGCCGGTCTTGACGGGATTTGAACCCGGGACCTCCCGAAACTCTGTCGGTAGTATTGCCGGTGACCGGTATAACCCAGAAACATATTGAATACATGAGTAAGCAGCTATGATCCGAGACAGGACCCCTTCAGCGCCCTCCAAAGATCACTCCCGACACCCAAATAGTGGGTGTTAGACCTAAATTCGTGTGGACTCGGCCCCTGTTCGGCAACTCCCGCATAATCTCGCTCGAACTTCGGCCACTTTCGCATTATTAACGAGCACTTGCTTGACTAGGGGCGTGGCTGGTGAGGCGAGGTGTTGATTCTCGGTGACAACGAGACAATGTCTCGCGGATCGCGATACAGATAGCTCGCGACTACCATTGTTCTCGCCCGTGCGTTCACCCGTGTCGTCACCTCCGTAACACACAACCTGTAGAACTTACTACTTGGGAGGTGCGTGTTCCGATCACAGCCACCGCAACCTTCACTAAAGGCTGTGTTCCAATATTTACCTCACACAATGCCGAACTTGGGTATTGAGTTCTGCTAATAGATGAGTTAACCATAAACGGAGTTTATTTTAAGAGTTACGCATTTTTCTAAGTTATAACTCTTAAATGTTACTTCTGAAATTTTTACTCATACAATTGGTTAAGAAAAGCTTCACTCCAAAATTAACACCATTTTTTGTTAACTCCTTTTTGTGGATCCAGTCCCTGAAGAGTGCTGCCACATTGTCTAATCCTACATCTTTCTCAACCCCGACCTTCCATGCTGACGACTCTATGTTTTGATCGCGGTAGCATTGAGTATATAGTGTGGTTAGAGCCCCAAGCCGGTTGTGTACCGTGCCGCACCACCGAACATACGCTACACGGGTAGTACCTTGCCGTCCTGGCCAATGAAATACGCACAGACCGGCGCTCTGTGGTCGTAGCTTCACTTTAGGACGAGAATGTACTACCCGACCTGCGAACATTCGCCGGTAGATAATAAACTATTGTTGTGGGGACTCTAGTCCCACTCTACACTCAATGACGGTGGTGTTTGTTACTATTGTTGTAGGGCCTCTAACCCCACTCTACACTCAATGACGGTGCTGTTTGTTACTATTGTTGTGGGGACTCTAGTCCCACTCTACACTCAATGACGGTGGTGTTTGTTGTTTTACATATTACACCTTCACATCCTCGTCTGCGCGCAGCTTATGGTAAACGAGCAAGCAACTTCGGCGCCTCAGGGACGCAGACAACACAATACTTCGGCCGGGCACGATTTCGTGTTGAGGGAATTATTCAACAGAGCGGGCGAAACAAATAATAATGTATTCACGAAAATTGCCTTTTAAAAACAATAAATATCCCAGCTTAATGGCATCGCAATTTGTAAAAGTATTTCTCAAAATATGATTTAGGTGTTTTTAAAGACGTCTCACCACGATGTGTTAGGTGCCAGGCTCGATCTTCGCGGAACCGAGGGACGTGGAAATAAACCAAATAAGCCGAACCACTGAACCCTTTGCACTGAAATTTTAAACACACATCCGGTACGAGTTAACTGAGAACTGCTAAGAAAATGAGCGAAATCCGTTGCGATTTAAACCTAGTCTATAGGAAGTAAAAAATGATAAATAGGCTGCAAATGTGTAGGCGATGAAAATTGCATGCAGTGATTTTTTCAAAGGGTTTCCTCAGTCGTTAATTCGATTCCACGATAAATTATTATTAAATATCTAGAAGACAGTGGTGAAGATATTGAAATAAAAACAAATTGCATGTCATTGTTGTGAGTGTTTGTAATGACACATTTTCATTTTACCGACAGTAGCGATATAACTTTGAGCACGTGCCTTGCTTTTTATATTGCGGTTAAATGGTCTATGATGATGGCCTCAAGCCGAGGCCCTCGTGATGGTACAGGCCAGCAACTGCATTGAGTGACGTCACGAGCGTAGGCCGACTGGCGAGTGGCCGTAGCATGGCGCGTATAGGAATAACACGACGCGGAACACAATTTTTGCCTGATATATTACAATTATTCATTTATGGTGCCCTCATATACATGCCGCAAGGTTAAGGATAGTTTTATGGTACTGTTGGAACTTATTTTGTTCCGCGTTTACATCGTGTGACAGTGTAAAGCGGCACCTAAAAAGAAACTATATTGACGTTTTATTCTTCGTTTTAAGAGGGAATGGGACACATTTGGCTGTTAGCAAATAGCTATTCGCTCGGCCGAGATGCATCCGACGTATATGAAACTTTGCAAAGTTGTCAATAAAGCATACCTAGACAGCCCTGTGGTCATAGATTTTCCAAAATTTGACTTAATCAGTCAGAAAAAAAATCACGAATATGGTCAATTTTGGAGTTTTTAACAAAATCAAAATTCGTGAAAACTAATTTAATTTTTATATATTATTTTAAAACAAAATTTAAAAATGTGTTACTGCAGAGCCCTATAATTCCACATTTGTGACATATGTTCAAAATTTCAGACACCTGTGGTGTCAGTTGGCCGAGCGAACAGCAATTTGCCTAAAACGCATGTCCTATACTCTCTTAACCATCGATCTTTCACGTACGATATATTCGAATGATACGTATATTTAAAACATTTTGTTGAATTGCCAATTGAGGGGTTGTTTGCAAAAACAGCCAATGTCCAAAATTACCGATTTCGAGCCCATACCATCAAAAAATTCGTATTTTCACTGGGAATAATACTAAAATAAAAGTTCTGGCAAAAACAACCTATGTCACACGTTTTAGCTTGAAAAACAACAGATTTCTCACAAAAACAACCAATGTCCATTATTTTTTAAAAAAAATTTCGGCATTAAAGGTGGTTCAAGTAGGTGACAGCTATCCAGCTGTTATGTTGGAACTATAGATATGTCATATATAATATCGTATTGAACTTTCTGGAAAATAACCTCAACAAAAATGTATACATTTTAAAAATATTCTACAAAAACAACCAATGTCCAAACGTTTTTTTCTTTTTTTGTCTTTCTGGGAAGTACTATGGCAAAATGTCAGCAGAAATAAAAACTATTATCAAGATACACAGTTAAAACCAAAAATTGGAAATTTAATACAACTTTTACGGATGGTATGAAGTTTAATTGATCTCCTGCAAAATGTGCTTTTTGGACATAGGCTGTTTTTGAAATCAACCCCTCAATTGTATAAATTGGATTATCTTGTATTCAAATAATGTCATAACATTAAAGTATAATCATCAGTCATATTCAGGCACTGCTCCCACACTTTTTAGTTATTTGTACAGTGCAGATTGTATTCAAAATTTAATAAGCCATTAGAATGTACGTGTATGGTATTACGACGCCTGCGAATAAAATGCCGTCAGTTGGTACATTTAGTAGAAACATTTTGGAATAATAGAAAAATTAGTTTTGTCACAGTCACATTATTATGGTCCATGGTTAGGGTATTACACTATTTGCACACGAAAATGTTATTATCACTCTCTAGGAATACACCGATGTAATACATTATACAAAATGCACTTGAGTTCACGCGGACTTTTAAGTTTTAACTCTTCTGCCCGCACAAACGCGTACAAAATTCGGCTTGGAGAAGATGTTGACACAACTATGTCGAGACGTGAACTAATTGAATCTGTATTGAAGACGAAATATACCTACCATAATAACTCATGTGTGTTCAGACGGAAATAATTATTACTTGGAAATTGGAAATTAAAATATGTACTCAATGGACCTGATATACAATGCAAGCAACGCTGGACTAGGATTCTCAAAGGAATTTTGATTACTATCTTACCTTACACAGGAAGTGCAAACTTTTTCAAGTATGTGCACACAGCACAGTACTATGTTGTAAAGTAGGTATTTGAAAGTAGCATGCATCAGATGGCCAGGAATGCCATGGAAACAAATGAAATTGGGAGATGTTGTTTAGCGCGCAATGCTACAGCATAGCGCGTAGAGCTGAGAGTCGGCCTACGCTCGTGACGTCACAGCGAGGATCGGCAGCCAGATGCAGGCCTGGAGAGCGAAGCGATATATCTAGACGGCCTTGCTCAAGCCCAACCATAGAGAGCCTGCCTGAGGAGATTCTCCTGCACGTGTTCTCGTTCCTCGAACCCACGTTTCTGTGCGAGACAGTTGCTCGGGTGTGTAAACAGTGGGAGCGTGTGTGCGAAGACCCGTCGCTCTACAAGAAGCTCCGTCTAAGGAGCTATCCGAATAGTGCCAAAACGCGTTCATTCCCTGGTCTTATTCTCGTTTTACGTCACCGTTAGGCGTCATGATATCCATGACGTAGCTAGTAGCATCCGAATAGTCGAGCGCACGATCGAGACTCGCCGAAATCTGGGAATGAGAACAAGAATCGGAAAAGGACACCTGATCTTGTTCTTAGTACTAGAACATGGCGGCTGTTTACGATACGTCCGATAAATTACATAAATAAATTAAAGATAAAATACATAAGGCAATCTAGTAACAAGACCAGGAATCAGACCAAGAATAAGAACAAGACCAAGTAATGAGACCAAGAACGGCAAAGAACACTATTCGGTTAGGTCCTTAGAAAATACTACGTCAGTTCAGAGACGGCCATCAAGCTCCTGAGGCGGGCGCCGTTGCTCAAGGAACTCGTGATAACAGAGTTCGAGAACATGGAAACATTACTAAAAGAGGTGAGCCAGCACAATCACAAGATTCGTAACTTGGTCCTGTTGAAAAGCTTCGAACGAGTGGTGATTAATTTGAAATTAATGGAGAAAATTGTTCAAAATTGTAGTGGACTGGAGAAGCTAGTTCTTGCCGGATGTCCCGTGCGTAGTGGTGTGCCTTTGGAAAACATTTGCCTTCCACTTCACCGCCTAAAATCGCTGCATACTTGTTCAATAGAAGATATAAATAATAATAAGGACGTGATAAACCTTGTTAACAGTTGTTCTATACTCGAGGAGCTACATATTAATGAACGAGACTGGTACGAATCCGACGCCAACATCGTAGCTATTTGCAGCAGATTCTGTAAGACTCTACGCTCTTTTAAGCTGCACTACAACGTCTGGAGTCGAGAATCTTTCTCCGCGCTGCAGAAGTTGGACCGACTGGATACCTTGACCATCGAGGAGCCTGACAGTTTGTCTCATGAGGGTCTGCCGCTCCTAGCCTTGATACCCACTCTGCGCCACCTGAAGCTCTGCAGATGCGAGGTGCCCGAGACGGTCTGGATGCGTCTGTTTACATCTGGAGCCTGGACGAACCTCCTGTCGCTTGAACTGAGAGAATGTGACGTCACAGACGACGTGTGCGCGGTAATCGGCGACCGCGCCAAGAACCTACAGAGGGTCTTTCTGGAAAGAATAAAGGCAGTGGAGTCGCCGATATTGACAGTGAAGGGGGTAAAAAGCGTCATCAAGGGATGTTCGAAGATACATAGTCTGATACTTCTCAACCTCTATGAAATCGCTGACGAGGTCATGTCATTCATACCAGACAATCTTCCTGGTCTGAGATTATTGGTCATCCGTCCTGGTGCAGATGATATTGCCGCTGTCGCCCAGTTAAAGTCGCACATGCCGGACCTGGAGTTACACACGTACTGACTAAGGTGGACGACGATCCCTGCGCTTTGTGGCTGAGCCAATGTCCAGTCTTCTCCATAGCAAGCTGCAGATCATGGTCGTGCTTGATTGCCATAAGAGACGAAGGTCTAACGTCACACGCACGCAAGCCCAGAAGAATTCCTAGCAGACGACGGTAATTTAGCATAACAATCGTTTAATTATTTGTGTAGTCCATTACATTCATTATTTGATAAAATAATAAAATATAATAGGCTTATTACGCTCCTGTTGAGAAAATATTGAGTCTATTCTTTCATCCATCTTTGTTCAAAACCAACCACACCAACAAAACAATTACAAGAGTTTTCCCCTAGTATTTATAAAGTCTTTATTTGCAACAGAAATTAACTAGTACAAATATATTAAAACTCGGTATTGGACATAAAAGCATTAACAAAAATTTAATTAAAGCACTTGTCTTAAGCATAAGAAACATATTAGGCCTATATTAATATTTAAGAGTACGCCATAGCTTGGTGACGCGGCAATCTCAGAGGGGATTGAGGAAAGGGAGAGGTATCAGGGGCCGGCCAGAAACAAACGAAGAGAGAAATGTTTAGACAGAGATAACGAGACAACTGGTTTTTAGCTCCACCCCGCGCTATAAGATAACGATATCTCCAGACTCAACGCAGCACGGCAAGTGGTCTTGTTATCGTTTTGCGACTGCAAAAATAAATACCAATATGATATGATATGAATAACATAGGACATGCACATCGTGACTTTCAAATGAACAATGATTAGTTCATTATTTTGTATTATTTGTTGACGTTTCCGCGCTTGTTTTTTTTTGTCTCTACAATAAGTTACCTCAGTTCATTGTAGTTGATTAGTGAAAAAATAGTAATAATTACTATGTTAGTGTTGTGTGTAATTGTCATTGATGTCTTCACGCTTTGATTTGTTTCAATAATAGTAGTTTTTATTTTATTCTGTCGCTAAAGCATGGGGCCAACACAAACAAACAAACATTAGACATTATACCGGGTTTTGTCAACAGTTTTAAATGCCGCGTAGTTAATTATGCCTTTTGCCATACGATTTGATTCAAAGTTTTGATTGGCATTAGAACATAGGATTTTACTTTTAAAGTAGTACGCTTTATCCTAAGTGAATCTCCTAATAGTGTTTTCTATGCCGTTGGATTGAACCTAAATATTGTCTTCGTTTTATTCGTCTTCGCCTTGATTGTAGATTTGTAGTACTATTTGTTGCAACGACATTAACAGATGCTCGACGAAGAATATTGTGTGTTAAGTTGGGGTTAATTATATTTTGATGCGATTTCACAGTCTTCTTCTCAGTTTCTATTTATTGCATTTGGTGGTAAAGATCTGTTACTGAAAGACAACACCTGAAGACGGGCATGCATTGCACTCTGAGCAGGTTTCCAATAAAAAATTGTTATTATAGGGCCTACTCCTCAAAAACTTGACGCACATGGTCGATGGCAATTAGCCGGTATTGGAGTGAAATGTACGACTTCCTTGAAATTGGCATGCATTTATTTTAATAATATTGCCGGCAAGCCAGAGCTAATGCAGGGTCAACGCCATTCTCGACTAGGGATTATCTAAATATCTAGCAAACATTATGTAAGAAATAATAATTATGCAATTTTTAACGTAGTCTTTATGAAAGTTAAAAGCAAAATCAGCGGCTTGATCATAGTTTGTTGTTTCTCTGGTCTTGATTGCTCCCTGCCCTGAATTATTTTTTCCCTAATGTTATTCTGAATTTAGGTAATAATTATTTGTTTCTGATATCTGGAATTTACCGCGAAGAGATCTACACTGTCAGTGACTCTTTACCGAATACTATCATCACAGCGATTTTCCTTATTGACGTGGGAGAATTTGATTTATTATTTTTATTATTTTTATTATAATTATTTTATTTATTTTATGTATGTCCTGAACTTCACCACAGAGAAAACAGTGTAGGCCCTACACTCCAGTTAAATTGTGCTCTTTCCGCACGTGTTGTGCGATTTGGCGGGGCTGGAATATCGTCTCAGCTTTTCTCTAGGTTGCAATTCTTGTTCCTATACACAAAACCTTGGAATTTATACGGGAAGTCGCACTATTTATTTTTTATGCTTCAAGATTCTGTGAGTGGTTTCATCATTTCGTTCTCGGCATGCCGATAAAATAGTTTCAAAGTCTTCAATTCATTTAGGTGATAAAGGTCAATTTTCCCCGTTACCGGTACAAAACACACAGCTTATTTTACTCATCGGTTTAGGGGTAGTTTATTGGTTATTTATACTTCTTCTATTTTCTTTCTTATTTATATTTCTATGGGAGTATCCTGGGACTGTCTGGATCAAGTTCTGAAATTTACAGCTGGTTACCTTCTCCGATGCTGTAAAAGGATAAAAAGCTGTCTGCTCTCTTCAGTTATCAGACGAGTTAATTTTAAATCACTACTTCCGTAATTTTTATTTGTCAAATGAAATTGTGTCACTTCTATGAAGATACACATATTTTAGTTTGATTTGCAGCGCTTTTATGGAGAAATTATTCGTGAAATCAATATTCTCGGAAACCTACATTGTTTATAAAATGTGTTTACCTCTGTAAAAAAAAAAAAAAATCTCTTCACATTTTGGCCTCTCAGCAAACCTAAAAAGCAATGGATTAGTTTTGCCATTTCACAACTAAATGTTCGATGTAAAAACTTGGAAGGCGATTAAGGGGACTTGCCTTTTGGAGAAATGTGCAACTTCCCTATAATTTTAGTGAAAATATGTGCGTTTTAGACATAATGAAAACAAAACCTTAATTTTCTTTTCTTTCAAGAAAATCAATTTAAACAAAATTTCGGTAGGCAAATAATAATATATCTTTTCATCATAGAGACACTGCAACCCAGCTGTAGTTTACTTAGGCCCAACATAAATTAGTCTTTGAATTTGGAACTGAATAATATATTAATTTCAGTCGATTTTACATTATTTTGTAGATACACTGAAAGATGATTTGATACTTTATTTAAAAAATATAAACTTATAGTATAGATATCGTTTATAATTCACCAATATAGACTGTTATTTCACGTCTGTTAAAACTACCGTTTTATGGCAAAGTTATGTTCTCCGACTGCCAACAGAGGTACCTCATAGGTAATGATTCGAAAGGTCTCTGGTTCGATACCCACCACTGGCAATCCTGACTAGAAATGTTCTTCAGACAACAATACGAATGAATACATGGCCCTCAGAGATTCCCTCGCAAATACTCGTAAATTTTACCTGAGTGCATCCTAAAGAAACTAAAATTCATAATACGTATACCTATGACTACAACTTGCACGCATTTTGTCAATAGCATTAAACTTGCTTTTTTTCTGCCAGAAGTAGGAAGCGGCGATGGATAATGATGATGATCATAAACAATAATAATTAATTTCTGAATAATTCAGAAGGGCAAGAAAGAGAGCTAACAATGTCCATAACTCATTTTTTAATTCAGTATATGTATGTATGTATGTATGTATGTATGTATGTATGTATGTAATGGAAAGATCAAAGCCCATTAATCCATTATCGCTCGTAGTAGCGATATGTCCACAACAATACACTTGTCGAACTAACCCGTCATAGGGCCGTTAAAATAAACTTACTTTTATCGATCAAAATAGATTACAAAGTTTGTTACTATTTTTTCGATTTAGTTTGATTGGCTAGGATCTGATCTCGATTGAATATTATAATCTTTTGAGATGCCTAGTAATGAAACATAAGATCACTAGCTCTGGCTCAATGTAACAATTTACTAAATATAATTTGATCTCTCGCAGTAACTGAAAAGTGAAATCATTTTAAACCTCCTAGTTCGCGCACTTGTAATTTTTGCCGAGTTGGACGATACTGAGCTAGGCCCCGTAAGTGTGCGTAAGAGACATTTTCATTAGCACTAAACAAATTGGAAGATCTACGTTTAGAAATGTCCATGATTAGTAGGCCTATCAACAGTCGGAGTAGACAATTGTCTACTAGAGAGCAAACTATCTTGCAGCAAGTGGCTTAACACAGCCCTTGTTTTTTGGGGGGAGCCGGGGGACGAACATTTTTGTAACCTCAAAAGATCAATTCAGCACGACTAGTTAAAGGAGTACGTAGATATAGTCAGTGGTTTCATCCAAAAATAATATAAGGGTTTACGCTCTTTCCAGTGTAAAGTACCTACAAGATCGTGCAGAATGGGGGGGGGGGGTCTGGGGGGATGGAACCTTAGCAAATGATCCGAATTTTTGTTTTATTATTTGTTATGACAGGAGTATTTAAACGAGTCTTTTTTACACTAATCTTATACAAAATATGAATTAAAAAATTACGAGTTACAAAAATTATGGCAATATAATATAATAATATATATATATATATGTTAGTACTTAAGACATAAATTAAAAAAGTGACTACACCGCGGGGATCGAACCCCGGACCATAACTAACCGGGCCCTTGGGCTCTTACCAACATTAAATAGTTATATTAAATTAAATATTAATATTAATATTACATATAAATATTATTTATTATTATAAAATATTAATAAATAATAGTATCATTAAATTATAATAAACATGATTTCGAATAATAATGATAATAATATAGCTTATAGGGGTAAAGCACTCGACCTGCAGTCGGAAGAACGGGGTTCGATACCCCGCTCTGATGGATTTTTTAATTTCTGGATCGATTTCCATAAAATAAATACCTCATTATGAAAAACAATTGTGCGGTTGTGCCCCCTGGCCCCTACACCAAATTTTAAGGGGGCTGTTGGCGGTTGCCCCGCCAACATACCCCAAACCCCAGAGGAAACTGATAAAGTTTTATCACATTACCCAGCATATTTGTTCTCCACGGGCTTCCGATAAAATAGTGTTACGTCTGTCTATGCCAGACTATCGCAGGGCCACTGATAATTTTGTCGATATATAGTGGTTTTCTCCTATCTAGAATAATCTTACCGTGTATTATCACATAAAATAACTTTCAAGGAACGCAATGAAGAAATATGTGGACGATTATATTCAATAGGAATTGAGGTTTTTACAGACATAAAATAATAATAAGTAGGCTATACGCATGAAGATTGTGTAGTTCAGAGATTTAGATGTGTGAATCACTATTACAACAAGTAACTAATTTGAGCACGGGATTTAGTCAGGTAAACAATGAACGGCTGCAAACACATCTCCACGTATATAAACATGCAATATTTACAAAGATCTCTATCCATAGGAAGTGATCTAATCAACATATAAATTGTAATGGCGCACTGACAGAGCATAGCAAAACATCAGATAAGCCTGGATATTCAGTTCCACCAATCATATTACATGCCCCTCCTTGATATCACCTAGCGCACAGATATGAGAGCTACGGGCGTGGCGAAGTCCGTGCTCGGTAGAGGGCGCCACTTTACGCAACAACACATCCAACAGTTCAGTGAAAATTTGCTATATTTAGCCTATGGTTTTCAGGGTACGCGGGTAAGAAAATACAAATATTTTGACTTTAGTACATAGATACATCTATGAACTTCAATGTAGAACAGGTCTCATGTTATTGCGTTATTTAAATAAATCATTGCGTCTCTGTTTTGATGGTTTGGCAAGGAGCACTTTGGCTTAAAGATACAAAAAAACTGACCGCGAAATATGGGCAGGTGATTGTTTAGGTGTCTAGTATATTTCTTCCTCTCGTAAAAAAATCAAACCCGATGACAATCTGTTCATTATTCACTGTACTACTAGCTCCAGAAAATCGATTGGCATAGGACAATTTCGAGATTTCGATACTTTGCAAACCTAATTAGCGCTAAATATTAAACACAACTTTAGAATGTTTTTGTTTACGTGTGTAGTTAAAGTCTTGATCTAATGATAGGAAAAAAACCGATTCCGTTTGATCCAATACTTTCCAACATTTTCGCTCCAGAATATGTACGTTTTCGACTCTCAAGCTATTGCAGACTCTTAACACGAACAAGAAATTAAAAATCTAACTCTACAGGGTGCCCAGCCGGCAAGCGGGATACCCGGGTTCAATCATTGTTTGAGCTGAATAACAAAATCTGTAGGGCCTATTCCCGAATACAATGCAACTTGTTAATAAGTATTTGTGTGGCACCAGTTGTGATAAACCACCGGTCTGATTGTCCTTGTGAAACCTAGCATAGGTTACCAGTCGCGCGCGGGTCAAGTGCAGCAATGTTTCTAGTTTTCTGCCTGGAAATCCCTTTCTCTGCGATATCTTCGCGGAGCAGAATCCTGCCTTATAAAGCGGAGCCGATTGATAATAGCAGACAATGAGTCAGTCGTCTCTCGTAATTACCACGTCTACCTCTAAACTATACCACGGACATTCCGGTAAAAATATACTCGCATTCGCTTACTCTTTAGCTCGATTAACAACTTTCTCCATTCCATAAATTGCTCATTCAATCGTTAAAAATAGTTGTGATATTTTTGCCGAAGCTTATGCATTACGTGTGCTAACCCGGTGAAACCTGAAAACCTCTTGGTTGGCCGGTTGTATCTTTATTTCGTTTCTACTAAAGTGCATTAAAGAACCTGTCTTTTAAAGCCATTCCATTGCAAAAGGTTCTTCTCTCTGGCCAAATCCTATCTACTTCAAACCTCTTTTTCAACTCCCGGTAATTCGAATCAATTAACAACTATTCCCCGTAGTAAAAACGAAAAGAAAAGTGGTGTTTCTTGTTCGGTCCAGCCGTGCTAGGTCCAATGCCCATCTACTCTCTGCCAAATATGGACCGATACTCAAATTTGGAACGCAACAAAATGGAGGACCAAGTTCAAACATTAGAAGGCTGCGAACTTGATCATGTTTTGTTCTGCCCTCGGCTGAGTCGCTGCCCAGGGTTAGGATTGTTAAATGTCAAACAGTTAACTATGCTCGACCGGTTTGTTAATTAAAACAATGTCCCCTTGTTGCCAGTTTGGCTCCTCGAGCAGAACAGTGTGTTTTACAGTTAGGAGACGATAACAACTCGTGTTATTTGTGTTTGTAAAACATTCGGTCTTTTTTCATACCTCTATTCATGCAGAGTCTTATGTCAGAAGTCATAGAAGTAGCTCATAAGAGTAAGTCTTTAATTTGAGAGGTCAACGTTTCGATACCAACTACCGACAATCCCGATTATAATATAAGGATAAGGATTCCTACATAAGAAAAAGTTGTATGTATTGATGAGATGATAAAACTGCAAGAGTTTGCATCAACGGGATTTAAATCGACGCACATTTTTTGTGTGGCATGACCCTTAACCGTATGAGTCAAATCTCGTTATATTAGGAGGGAATGCAATTAATGCTTTCGAAATATGATTCAAAATGACAATAGCAAATTACATTTGAAACTAAAGGGTTTGAGATGGTTAACATTTTAAAACAAGGAGTCATCGTTTTGTTTCCCAATGAGTCGCGGTAAGAAACAACAATTGCCGACGCAAGAACTGTGTCAGTGTGCGGTCGACTTTAGGCCACGGCCAAAAAACCTCGCAAAAAGTCCCGCGCGATGCGATGCCCCCCCCCCCCCCCCCCTACAAGTTGACCACTGCCCCTCCTCACGATTCACTCTCGACTTCACGTTTTATCCATTGAAAACACAACGATAATTGACTTTCACTGCATCAGTGGATTTGACCCAGTTAGGCGTGACCAAATACGGCGGTCGACTCAACCTGTTCGCTTCGCTCGCCCGTCGGTCCCCGTGTCACCTGCTGGGACGTCCCCGACGTCGCCGTTCCCGTTTCCACCCCGGGAAGTTTACAGGGGTGTCAAACTCGACGCCGTACGGGAATATCAGGGAAATACGACGAAATTGTGTCAATCTCCCATATTTGGAGTTCTGCAAGGATCTTTACTTGGGCCATGACATGTCTGTAGTTCTCGTGAAAACATATCCTATTAGATTACAGTGTTTATCGCAGTTTTCTCACATAAATCGTCTTGAATCACACTTTGATGATTAATTCATGGCGATGCTGGCTGTTTCTGTAATTTAGCTAATGGGAATAATGCTACCATTTAAATACTGACGAGTGATGATGTAACCGATTCGTTGACGATTAGAAAACTCAAGACAATAAAACTGTACTAGATAAGGAGGATGATTTAAGTAAACTATATTAATGTTTCAGGAAGAGTATTCAAAGATTGTGATACAAGAGTGTGTAGGTAGATGACGTAATACTGAGCGTGGAAGGTGAAGATGTAGGACGAAACTCAAACCCACGTCCCTTGGAGTCGTATACGCTTTGGAGCTGCAAGTGCAACCCATCAGTATGATACACCAGAAATGTGCATAGATAGACTGATTTTAATGATTCTGTGTAATTTAATTTAGTAAAATAACGATAAAGTGAGATGGTGAAGACTCTTCGCAGGACCAACTAAAGATTGCAATAGACTGTAAACTAGGCTTGGTACAGAGAACCGCACTTACACAATAACATGAACAATAACTAGAAAATACACGATACACGGTCAATAACACAAGAGACTTTTTGGAATGGCTTCACTAGAACATCAGAACGAAATAAATACAAATACAAAAAGGACGAACAACCATAAAAAATGTAATAGTTTTTGTGGGAAGCCTGCCCAGGGTGCAATTCATGCTCCTTTCAGGTGTATAAAACTAGGTATGTTGTGGATAGGATAATTGTGAAGGGATGTCCGAGGGATGTTTAAGAGGACTCAATCCCTTGCATTCGCATTAACGACTGAAGAAAACCTCGGAAAAAACTTCAGTCGGGATTCGAACCCGGGACCTCCAGAGTCAGAGTTGAACCACCACTGTCGGTATCCCTCAAGAGTTCAGGAAGCAGAGAATGGATGCAGGATAGGAGTGTACGGGTCGCGGTTGGACTACCTCTAACGGTTCACAGCTGTCTGTCTCGACATCTCCAGGCAGGCAAAGCTGATGTAACGTCCTCATGTTCCCTACAGAGGATGCTCCCCCTCCTGACAGCTAAGATAACAGACAGATAGTGTCTTACACACATGGACCATCCGCCCGTGCCCTTTGCTCGCTGAAATAATCAATCAATAGCTTTCAAATTAGTTCCCAATCGCGTGGGATCTCTGTTACATAAGCTCTTTGGACCGGGAGGTCAGCGAAGAAGAGTCGACCCCGCCCCTTTAGAGAGTTTTGTCTTAGGTTCATCCTATTATAAGTCCATGAGCCACGCAACGTATTGTCTGATTGTGATTGTGTGTGGTTCATTGATGTCGGCTGGAGGGATAATATAAGATAAGCACTTATTGTATTTGAAGCTCCAAACATTTGCTGTACGTATGTCACGTCCCACGATAAAAACCGAATACGACCTTTTACCTTCGAATGACATGTTTTTGTGTTCACATTCTGTTTCGACAAGAATATAGTATTTTTGGAGACTCTAGGGGTATAGTCTTTTTTGGTGACCCTCCCTAGGGGTAGAAAGACGGGGTTGCCGTTTTAAAAAGGGTATTTCATGTACTCGTCACCTACATCGAGAGAGTTCAATGCTGGAGAGGACTGTATGCGTTCTTCTTCTTCTTCTTCTTCTTCTTCTTCTTCTTCTTCTTCTTCTTCTTCTTCTTCTTCTTCTTCTTCTTCTTCTTCTTCTTCTTCTTCTTCTTCTTCTTCTTCTTCTTCTTCTTCTTCTTCTTCTTCTTCTTCTTCTTCTCTTCTCCTGCTCTGCCTGCCTGCTCCTGCCTGCCTGCTGCCTGCCTGGCTGCCTCTCTGCCTGCCTGCCTGCCTGCCTGCCTGCCTGCCTGCCTGCCTGCCTGCCTGCCTGCCCCTGCCTGCCTGCGCGGCCTCTTCTGCCTCGCCCCCACTGCCTGCTGCGCCGGGCTGCCCTGCAGCAGGGCCTACATTACATACTCTTCAGAACTACCACAAACAACACGACTAGTGAAAGGGGTTTAGTCCCATGCAGCAGGGCCTACATTACATACTCTTCAGAACTACCACAAACAACACGACAAGTGAAAGGGGTTTAGTCCCATGCAGCAGGGCCTACATTACATACTCTTCAGAACTACCACAAACAACACGACTAGTGAAAGGGGTTTAGTCCCATGCAGCAGGGCCTACATTACATACTCTTCAGAACTACCACAAACAACACGACTAGTGAAAGGGGTTTAGTCCCATGCAGCAGGGCCTACATTACATACTCTTCAGAACTACCACAAACAACACGACTAGTGAAAGGGGTTTAGTCCCATGCAGCAGGGCCTACATTACATACTCTTCAGAACTACCACAAACAACACGACTAGTGAAAGGGGTTTAGTCCCATGCAGCAGGGCCTACATTACATACTCTTCAGAACTACCACAAACAACACGACAAGTGAAAGGGGTTTAGTCCCATGCAGCAGGGCCTACATTACATACTCTTCAGAACTACCACAAACAACACGACAAGTGAAAGGGGTTTAGTCCCATGCAGCAGGGCCTACATTACATACTCTTCAGAACTGCCACAAACAACACGACAAGTGAAAGGGGTTTAGTCCCATGCAGCAGGGCCTACATTACATACTCTTCAGAACTACCACAAACAACACGACTAGTGAAAGGGGTTTAGTCCCATGCAGCAGGGCCTACATTACATGTATGTTGTACTCCAGAAGAGAATTGACCATCTGTTTGATTCATTTCCCTTGAACCAAGATTTGCAGTCTGATTGTTTCACGATTGAGGAGAGGATGAAGTATAGCGTGCTGGTAAATACATACAAAGTATTGAAAGGTATGTTTTTAGGTATTCTACCCAATATTTTTAAAATTGTTGATCGTGATAGAAATTCTACTTTAATAAACTCATTGGAAGTTCCTAGATTAAATTCGTAAGCATTTAGAAAGTCATTTATGTACAGAGGCGTATCCTATTGGAATTCAATTTCTTATGATATTAGAAGCCAGTTTACTGATCTAGGAATTGTACAATTTAAAAGTAAAATTGAAGCAATGATAATGAATCAAAGAGCAAAAAATTGATTTTTACTATTTATTTGTAAGTTATTGTCTGTGTGTTTGTGTAATGTTAATTTACCTTCATAAGCTCTTATAATTGATTTTGCTTTTCTCTTTGTTTGTTCATTATTGCTTTGATTATGATATAAACAATGTATTTTCAACTATATTTTTCTGCCTAGATTGTCTGGTTGCCGCCCAATGATGGAGCTTGCAACTTGATTTAGGTGTCCTGTATCATTGCTGTGATCAGTTTGACATGAATTTTTTTAAATAATTATATATCTGATATAATTATATATATGAGTCAAGATTTGAACACAAAAATGAAGATTGAACCCAAGAATAAAGATTTCGCGTTCGGTGGTTTCTTCCGCGAAAGTTTGATTATACTCCCTGATTTGCTGTTCCTGATTTTTGGCAAACCTCATATTCGTTTGAGTGGGATCGTCTAATAAATCAGTTTTTTTCTTTTCGTTTTTCTTTTTTAATGTTTTTTTTTTTTTTTTTTTTTTCTTTTCTTTTCTTTTCTTTTTTCTTTTCTTTTCTTTTCTTTTCTTTTCTTTTCTTTTCTTTTCTTTCTCCACCCTTTTTTATTTTTGTTTCTTTTATTTAATGCATATAATATCTTTCAATTTGTTACCAAAATTCTTGTGTTAAATGCATTGTTGTTGTAATGCTACTATTTCAAATATTTACGAAAATGTAATTTATTGTTGTTTCTGCATCTATGTAATTAGATTTATTTAGTTGTCCTCCTTTGTAAATCAGTTTTTATAACTGAATAGGATAGACGTTAAATAAATAAATAAAATAAAAATAAAATAAAACATACTCTTCAGAACTACCACAAACAACACGACAAGTAAAAGGGTTTTTTTTAGCCCCATGCAGCGGGGCCCAACATTACATACTCTTCAGAACCCCACAAACAAACACGACTCGTAAAAGGGGGTTTTACCCCCAATGCAGCGGGGGTTAAATTACATACTTTTCAAAACTACCACAAACAACAGGGAATTAGTAAAAGGGGGTTTTTGTCCCAAATGCAGCAGGGTCCCTTTAAAATACCCCTTCAGAACACCAAAAAACAACACAAATATTTAAAAGGGGGTTTTAGTCCCCCCGGGGCGGGGCCTAAATTACATACTCTTCGAACTACCCAAACAACAGGGACGTAAAAGGGGTTTTATTCCCTGCAGCGGGGCCAAACTTTTAAATACTCTTCAAACCCACAAACAACACGACAGGAAAAGGGGGTTTTTAGTCCCTGCGGGCCGGGCCTACTTTAATACTCTTCGGGAAACCACAAACAAAAGGGACAAGGAAAGGGGGTTTGGGCATTGGCAGCGGGGCCCCAAATTACTTTACTTTTTCAAAAATCCCACAAAAACCCACGACTGGGTAAAAGGGGGTTTAGTCCCATGCAGCGGGCCCCTAAATTTTACATACTCTTCAAAAAATTCCCACAAAAAAACCCACGACTGGGGAAAAGGGGTTTTAAAGCCCCAGGGCCAGCAGGGCCACATTACTTTACTCTTCAGAAAACCACAAAAAACCCACGACAAGTAAAAGGGGGTTTTATTTTCCCATGCACCCAGGGCCTAAAATTACATACTTTCAAAAACCCAACAAACAAAAAGGGGACTAGGAAAGGGGTTTAGTCCCATCCCAGCGGGGCCTACATTATTCTTCCAGAACTACCACAAAAAAACACGACAGTAAAAGGGGGTTTAGTCCATGCAGCGGGGCCCTACTTACAAATCTTCAGAACTACCACAAACAACACGACTAGTGAAAGGGGTTTAGTCCCATGCAGCAGGGCCTACATTACATACTCTTCAGAACTGCCATGAAACAATTGTTTCGGGAAGAGTGTGTCCCGGAACAATGGGGGTCTGGGGTGCATGATACTAAGTTCTAGCTTGGTTTCATCTATAGTTTATACAATTGTATTGATTGTTAGTTTACAAAATTGTGCCCCCCTCGCCCCCCCCCCGTAGATACGCCACTGCCCATACCCATAAGCTTGTTTATGTAATGTTTATGCAACTGATATGGTCTAGATCTTTCTGAGCTACTTCTGTGGATGTCGCTCCTAGGTCTAAATACCCTGCTATATTTGTGTCCGAGCACCGTGCCCAGCCCTTGTAGACTCTGAGCGAATCAATTCAACAGTGGACATCGCAACTGGTGATTAAAACCCTCATTATTGCACATTGTGCAGCCGTCGTGTAGCTCGTGCTTCAAAGCGGTAGCTCCTGCCCAATGTGCAACGCAATTAGCTAGCTACAATCTAAACAATGTGATCTAAATTCGTTGACCATTTCGAAACCAAAACCACCCACCCAATATATAATTTATTTTTCCACGACTTTTTTCAATTTGACGAGTTAAATCGAAGGTTGGGGAAAGTATGTTGGTAAAGTTGTTTACTCAGGAGGTTGGTAGATTGTGCGACTAAACGTTGACTTGCGTAGTCTACTATTTTCAAATTATGTTTAGGCAAAACAATTTGGTAATCCAATCAGAATGTAACTTTCCACTCACGTGAAATCGTGTGTATACTTACTATGATTATATTGTGTGGGAGGTGAATGTATTTTTAAGCTCATGTGTAACTCGTGGGACTGATTCAGGAGGTTGTCAGTTCGAGACCAGTCACTGGTAATCCTGGCTGAAAGGTTTGTCCAGTATTTTCGTCAGTCGTTCATGTTAATGCACAACAGTGAACCCCGTCTTAGCCCGGGGTAGAATCGGCCCAGAGCATGGCTCTGCTAATAGTAAAAGACGATTCAAAAGAAAACAGTCCATCTCTTAAACATCAGCTAACCCGTGGCTGGTTCTGACCAGCATGAGCTCCTCCTCCCCATATCCCCTAGGATAGAGTGTTGCGTTATGACCTAAGGTTGACGCGCCCTTTATCCATACAAATAAACTTTTTAAAAATCAACGGTGAGTCCTCTTCAATAATCGTTGAGCATTCGCTTCACAACCTAACCACTTCAGTGGATAAAACTCTGTAATTGATGAATATACAACAAAGGAACTGGCGGTTTTACAATAACATTCAACTTTGACATCTTTCAAAGGTAACCTGGACATTGTGTCCGCATTCTAGAATGAGTAAATACCTAACTCTCAAGCGTTGGTACGGATGTGGCCACAGGCATCGTTTGGTGGAGGTGCCGGGTTCACCCGTATTCATATTATGAAATAAGTACATTGTTTTGAAAATAACTTGAATGGAGATGCTCATGATTTCCCTAAACATTGCCTTATAACATAAAATAAAGAGTTTTATCCACCGAAGTGTTTTTAGATACGATAGTATAAAATAATATGATAGAATATGGTGGAGGTGCCGGGTCATGAATTGTAAAACTTTCTGGGAGACTAGGCACTCCACTTCAACCCCTAGAGTCACAACAAACATTATGTATCGTCATTGTCGAGGGGGAATAAAGCTAAACGACAATAACAACTCTAATAATAAAATATTATATTGCAGCATGATACAGCAGCAAATGCGAACAAAAAACCGTCTGCCAATCGGACGTCAGGTTCGGTTTTTATCGTGAGACGTGACACTCGCACAGACGTTCAGATACATGGGAGCTTCTCTTTATAAAACAAAAATTATTTTGTATTATTTACTACAATATTCAGAAATTAAAAAAGTCCGCCCCAACCGGGAATCGAACCACGGATCTCCCGCATTCCAGACAGGCGTCTTAACCACTAGACCATCAGGACGGGTTTTTTTAATTTCTGAATTGTAGTAAATAATATCAATTGCACCTACGGGAGTGTTTCCCGACTAAACAAATCGAGAAATTATTTTATAGATGTAGAGTTTTTTTTATTCAATAAAGTGTTTTATAAACTACATACATGAAACTCCCTTCTCCCCTGATCCCCTGATATCATTGCAACCTCTCTAGTCTGTTCCCACCCCGCCTCTCCCGTGTTGTAGGCGCGGATATTATTACAATCGTGATGGACTCGACTTTCATTCAGGATCGTGTTGCATTCCACACACAAGGACAAACCTGCAATTCCCGTTACAAACAACAATAACAAACTATTTCATAGCTGATGATTGTAATTAAAAGACCGGTGCGCTCTTGTTACCAGAACCAAGGCTTAATTAATCAGCACTGCAGGCGACGCAAAGACCGCACAAGGATGTTGTTGCATCGATGAGAATAGTTGAGAATCGATGTTGTTATTTATGGGTTTGTTTATCACCCGCACTCACCTTGGGGCAAGCATAAATAATATTATCTTATTAACATTTAGTTGAGATATCTTCCGCAAGAACGAGTACGGTTTTGATTTGTGGATCTGGTTGGGTTGTGTGAGATTATTGCGGTACCCATATTAGCACATCTTCACACGCAACACAATGTGTTTCGCCTTTCGTCCGTCTGGGCCAGGGGTAGAATTGGCCCAGAGCATGGCTCTGCTAATCGTACAAGGCGATTCAAGAGAAAAAGTCCATCTCGCAAACATCAGCTAGTAAGAGAGTAGTATATTACTCTCTGAATCTAGAGGCGAGCTCTGGCAAGCGTCGTCTGGAACATCTACCCCTTCCCTTGACGACCTCCCCGACGACAATGACAATGACACAACGAACGATGACAAAGACGATGACGACCGCGACGTCAGAACCCCCTCTTTCCTCACCCTACCCGTAGCTGGTTCTGACCATCATGGGCCCCTCCTTTCCACATCCCCTAGGCTAAAGTGGTGCATGATGACCTAACAGTTGACGCGCCCTTAAACGCAATGAATCCAATCCAAATATCTTCTATTCTCATTCTGCGTGTTTGCTAGTGAGGTCGCATAATGGTTGGTGGATTGTTGTATATCTAGGATTCATGCTTGAAGACATTGTTGAGGACAAACAAATTACGTTAGTGAAAATGAAGTATTTCAGATTACCTACTTGTTTCTATAGGCATGCATTTTGCATACAACTTACTTATTTGATGTAGCATCTTATTTTGTTAATTTGTAAATTTGGTATTTCGTAATATTTATTGAAATAGCTATATTTGCAAAATAAAAGAATAATAATAGCCTAGCTCCTAGCTCTAAGACAGTCGTCTCTTGGTATCCATTACCGTGTTACACAACCCGACTCGCCCTAGCAACCTAACCTAACCTACACATCTCCATGACAACAGAATCAAGTCATCAGCCCTGGGCTCGGCACATTAGGCAGCGTATGTCACGCCACAGCTTACACAGCTATTGTCTGACAGAAACACTCCTAATTGAATGGAAATATTATACAGGTATGTGACGCAATTAAAGAGACGACAATTTGCGAAGAGAACTGTTTGTTAATTTATGTTAAACTGAGTGTTACGTGTTGTGAATGCGAGCCGGGTTGCATGGGCTGGGCTTCACGTGATGGGTTTTAACCAAGTGTAGAATAGAGATGAGAGAGGTGCATTAAAATAGAATTTTGCTTTAAAATATTTAGCATTCCTTTTGTTAATTCTGAGCAAAACAAGCACTTACGTGCATCTTTTCTTTCTATGAACTTTTAAAATGTGAGGGGTTTGTTTCTCTCATAATGGGAATAATGATGTCATATAGGTAGATTTAAAATCAGTATCATTTACTTTTTGCCATTTTTTTTGCCAAGAACTTAGAATGCAATGCTAAACTTAATCTCAATAGACATAGGAAAACCATTAAAAAAAAATTAAAAACAACATTTTGAAACGTTTAAAAAAATAACGGGTTCATCTAGAACCTTAAACGCTAAATTTAGATATCTATGGAGATAATCCTATGTCTGTCCAATCCTTTATTTGCCTCGTTGCTACTACGGCTCAAGTCACCGTTTACACATTCCAAATAAAAGAGTTAATTGACTTCCACATCATAGAGCTACAACATTTCTCCCTTTAGAGGGAATCTAACCCTGGACCTTCTGTATTTCAGGTTAATATTATGGCTACGACGAAGTATTAATTTATCGAGTCTCATGTTGGTTTGAAACTTTCTAGTCATATCTCGTGGAGATGAGAGATGCAAAGATCAAGTAATAACAACAGTGCATCACGGGTAATGAGCGTAATCTATGTTCGACGAGTCATGCTGTACTTTCTTCAACATATGGAAGAAGAAGTGATCCCTCAAGATTTGAATTAAGTTTATTACAATGATCTGTGTATTTTCTATCGAGTCACATCTGGACTTGATTTCTTTATAGAAGTGTGCAGCGATGGGTTCTGGGCGTGCAGGTCAGGTCGGGTCAATGTAGTCTCAGTGAGAGAGATGGTGGGATAGGGGGAACACATCACCTCGCACGCTACAAACAACAAACAACAAAGTTGCTTCGCTCCGTTCTTCAATTTCTCCCCTACTATATAGCGCTTGATGAGATAAAGTTATCAAATATCTTCACAAAGCGCTTGAATATTTCGTTTAAAACACGTTTAATAAAAAATAAATAAAACATCGTATTTAGATTCTACCCACTCAGTCACACAACCCATTCCATAAAAGCCCAATGTTATTCTCACTTTATAATTTCATTCAGATCAATAAAAATGTAACAAAATGCCCTATACTCTCATAGATTAATTAGGCATTAGGCATGTTACAGGTGTCCTGGTCAAGCAACACTAGTAATCACATCCAAAAGATTACTCTCTCTGCATAAACAAATCACTTTCGATTCAACAGCACGTGCACGTTTATGCTATTTGCCAACTCTAACGACCCGTCTAATATCCAAAGTGATGGAGATTATGGAATCCCATGCGGTGTTATTTCTATGAGTTAACACCGTCATTGTAGTTGCAACGGTCAAGATAAACCTCGCATAAGACATTAGACCACTGACATCTAGATGTTGTTCGTGGTTCGAACGAGGAGCCACAAGAAACATCTAGGAGGCTGTGCATTTGACAATCACAACCCGTTTGATCCCGCGAATACATTTTAACCTTTGACTTCCAACAGATGGCGAATAACAAAATTCTAAACTTGAGGTTACCAAATACCATAATTTAACACTACGTTTAATACAGGAAAGAGGGCTGTAAAACGGGAGACAACTAACAACAGCGATCCTGGCGGCATTGGAGTTACATTACCACGGCCATCTGGACGCCAAAACAATTAAAATACATTAAAGAAGGCGTTAAATCGGGAGACAAGTGACTGCTTTGCTCTAAACAAAACATAAACATGTCATTATTATATTATTATTTTGACAGACATGCTCAAAGGTACTCGTATTATTACTAGCCTACGTATTTGTATTGATTGTTCTTGTGTATTTAATATTTTTGTATTGGTTACTGAAGAACTAGATATCAATACTCGTTTTTAAATGTGTAAACAAAGTATTACTAATCTAGTTCCTAATCCTGGCACACTTTAATTAGTAATAGGCCTAGCCCTAAAATGAATAAAGGATGATCATAATATTGATTGATTGAATATTGCTTAACGTCTCATATTTATGCACTTTGGCTAATCGAGACGATATCATAATATTTGTTTTCACCATAGCTACACTTGCAATAAAGATGCAATATAATATGTTAATCTTATTTTTGTTGCTATGCACTGAAGCATAAAATTAAAAGGAATACATGATATGCACACCAAGTTGTGTGTCTATCCACGCGACCGTCTGAGTGTCCAGATGGGTTCAGCATGCCTGAACCCGGGGAGTCGAATAGGCCCAGAGCTTACCTCTTAATGCTCATCGTACAAGGCAAAGAAAAGGACGTCGTCTGCCCTCGAGGAATTTTCCCCTTCCCTTTGACTACCTCACCGACGACGACAATGACAAGACGGACGATGACGCAGACGACAACGATCACGACGTGGGGCAACCCCCAACAACCCCTCCCCGTGCCAGCCCCGCGGCCTGATTTCGTCACAACCCTCCGGCCCCTACCCCGCCAACCTACCAACCTCTCTGTTTCTGAACAGCACAGGCCTACCCTCACTCTGTACCACCGCGTTTCCCCTTTTGCCCCAATCTTAAAAAAAAAAAACACTAACCATAGGGCACTTATAACCTTAGTGTTGTGATTACTCCACTCGGGTGCAAGAAGTGGCGAATAAAATAGTCTGAGTTTAAGTGTTTTCGATAGTAATATTATGTATAAGCCTGCCCAGGGGCATCTTGCCCTTGTTTTGTCGTGTAACGTAATTGTCCAATTGGAAAATTACACTCAAACCCGACCCGGTAAAATAATCTATGCGCTAACTCCAGTATTTGAATTTCGCGCCCAATGTAACGCCAATGCCGCCAGGGGCGCTGATCCAAATTGTCTCCTCCCACAACAATGGAAACACAGCCATCTTTCCTGTATTAAACGTAGTGTTATATTACGGTATTTGAGGTTACTTCACAATAAACAGAAAACCAAGTTTAAAAATAGTAGCAGCAAGGCGGTGGATACAAGCCGGCAATAAAACAACACGAAATCGGAGGAAAAAAAACTTGGCATCGTCCATATTTCACAGTCGGTAGTCTTTCTTTTTTCTTGTTCTGAAAGAACCTTGAAACGAGTTTGCCGGCTCTTGGCCAGTATGCAAAGTTCGATAGCTTTGAAATGGCAAGGCCCTCTAGAGATGCCAGGCATCTGGTGGGA
>JAMZAV010005391.1:0-43561 GCA_024449915.1 Sweltsa coloradensis | reverse complement strand
TTTTTTTTGGAAGACTTTAAAAAGAAATATCCATCATCCACATTGAAAAATGATCGGATTTTGCCAAAACACTCTTTCTTTTCTTTTGGGTTTTTGGTTTAGGGCGTCACGTTAGGCAAAATGCACCACTCTAGCCTAAGGGGGGTGGGAAAGATGGCCCTGCGGGTCAAAACCAGCTAGGGGTAAGGATAAAGGGGGTTTCTCACTCCGGGGGTCGTCATCGCTTTGTCACGTTCGTTGTTCATTGTCTGTCGCCGGGGGTCGTAAAGGGAAAGGGGGGCAAGGTCCGGACAGATTCCAAAGGCTCGCATCTATTTCGGGAGAAGACCCCTTACCTTACGCTGATGTTTGCGCGGGCTTTTCTCTTAATCGCCTTTTACGATTAGCAGGCCTGCTCTGGGCCCAATTCTCCCCGGCCCCGACGGGGGCTCTCTATTTCAGCAGGGTTTAAAAAATTCTTTGGGCCCATTTTTTCTTTTCCATCATCAGTTGATGATCTTAATAATCTTCCCTTAAAGATTAGCCTCCTGCAAAGTTTTTACTTTTATAATTATTGATATTTTTTTATAACCTAAAAACCGCCGCTATTTCAAGTCGCCATCTGGAATGTCTTTTAACATCTGTTAAAGCCTTAACGGATTCATTTTCGGCCCGTAACTTAACATCCGTTAAGATTTTTAATCATTGATTAGCTTTAAGCACCTTGAAAACACAACTTCTGCTAATCACTGTTTAAAGCTTTACGAACTTTTTAACCGACCGTTGAAAACCGGCCCTTAAAAACAAACAAATTAACATACCTCTTTAAACTCTTCTCATTTATTTTTCATTCACAGGCTGCGCAAAATGACCTAAACCCGGCCCTATTTTCCACGTCGTCGTCATCGCGAACTTCGTAAAAACCTTCAATTGCACTTTAGCCGATAAAACCTGGCATGCGTTTTTTTTTTCAAACCCTTTTTAAGTTGGGTTCATATTCGTTTGCCGCGACTTCGGCATCACTCCCAATCCAAGCTTGTCATGCGTTTTGCCAGACAAACGAAATGGCAAAAAGTATGAATTTCTTTACATTTAACAATTAAAAAATTTGATTTTGATTATTTTTGAGAAAAAATTTTTGTAAATGGAGTCACTTACGTAAAAATATGTCTGGTAAAACCCTTAAAATAAGATAACGTCCCTTTTACAACTCCAATCCTCAAAACCGTTGGGCATTTTGTGTAAAACGGTGATCACCCGAAAACCCCAATGAAAAAAGTTTCCCTTTGCAATGGGCTAGCTTCATTGATGTTGTATTGGCCTCAGTGCTATACCAAATATTTTTACATTTTTTTCTTTAAGAAACCCTCAACTTGCCTTTACCCTCGCGCTTTATATCCCTTTTCTAGCTTGCGTAGCCAGTACTCATTGCTTATGATAATGCACAACACATTACATTTTGTCAATCGTAACTTCATTGCTGTATGATTTTGCATTTGCAACTGAAGAATACATTTTGAGTCGCCATCCCCAAATACTTATCATACTTCCAGTCCTCGATTTTCTTCACAACGCATGAAGCATTCTTACGAGCTACTCACTCCATATTGGGAGATGACCTGTATATTTGCTTGATCAACTTGCTCGTGGTCTGCTTTCCATGAAATACATTTTTGGGTTTTGGAATTTTTATTAAGAAATTTTTCACGGCTTATGCACCTCTTAGAGAGGATTTCTGCTTCCAATCTTTACCATTTTCCACAGGAATTGCAACATACACCATTTAGTGAGGAATAGCCGCTGTGATGCCATGTCAATCACTGTTCGCCACAGCTTTGCCTACCTGAGGTTCTGATGACATCAAAGAGGCTGATTTCATGATTTCCTAGCCATCAATTCCAACTCGCAACCTTCTCGTGGTTTGGCCCGTGATGAGGGGAGGTGTACTCCCTGAAACTAATGGCGAGCTCTGGGTCGTCGTCGGGGAATTTTCCCCTTCCCTTTGACTACCTCCCCGACGGCGACGACAAAGACAACACGGACGGATGACACAGACGGAGACGACTACGACGTGGGGGAACCCCTGCCCACCCCATATGCTTGTGGCTTGGTTCTGACCAGCACAGGCCTGTCCACCCCTTGTTCCCCCGCGTCGCCCCTTACGTCCCTCCCTTCGTCTCGATTAGCCAAGTTGCATAAATATGAGACGTAAAGCAATATCCAATATCCAATCCTAGGCCATCAAATTCCAACTCGCAACCTTCTCGTGGTTTGGCCCGTGATGAGGGGAGGTGTACTCCCTGAAACTAATGGCGAGCTCTGGGTCGTCGTCGGGGAATTTTCCCCTTCCCTTTGACTACCTCCCCGACGGCGACGACAATGACAACACGGACGGATGATGACACAGACGGAGACGACCACGACGTGGGGAACCCCTGCCCTCCTCATTTGCTTGTGGCTGGTTCTGACCAGCACAGGCCTGTCCACCCCTAGTCCCCCCCGCGTTATTCCTTACGTCCCTCCCTTCGTCTCGATTAGCCAAGTTGCACAATATAAGACGCTAAGCAATATCCAATCCAATTCGTCTCGATTAGCCAAAGTGCATATATATGATACGTAAAGTAATATCCAATCAATCAATCAGTCATCATTTTATTTTGTTATTTATACACTTAGAAAACAATCTAATATATTCAAACATACCATTAACTCATCTCATCAACTTTCATTTTCACAGGCGGCGCAATATGACCTAACCGTTTGAAGCGCCCTAGTTTCTCTCGTCGTCGTTCAGTTTCTTGTTGCTTGCCCAATACTGGCATTATTGGCAGTTGGGCTTTATGATACTTGGCATCAACAGGGATCAGATCTTTTTAAATGCCACCAACCAATACCAACATATTTTCGTCATCTTGCTGCTCCGCTGCAAAGAAGATAGCATTACCAGACTCTTCTGTACTGCCCGTTACCATTTTCCCCACCTTTTCAACTGAGAGTTTTCATAATATGCACTTAAACCACTCAGTGGGAGATCCCTGACATTGGGAGCGAATTTTTGACACCGAAGAATGACTCGCACATTGGTCACTCTAGACGGACCCGACGATAGTAGATTTGCGTCGTTGCACTAAGTTCAGGTTATTTTTATATTTATTTTCAGTCCACTGGCATTGTGCTTAGCACATATATGGGATTAATACAATTAAAACATGTTATGGTTATTAAACTAGGAAAACGCTCAGTTGGACGCGTTGATAAGCGAGCACGTTCTATAGCTAGACCCACATTGCACATTTTTTTAAATTTAAAAATTTACGACGTTCGCGTTTCCAGTATTATTTATTATTGCCAAGGTATTTGGGTAAACCCGTGTTTATATCTTTACTTTAAAATCCACCGCCATCTAGAGGACCTTGACTCTTTGGGAAAACTATTTAAACTCTTTGTTGACAAATAATAGACTGCTTCCTCGAAAGTATTTTGATTACTTCTAGGTGGCAGTGCATTAGAAACTTCGCGCGTCTTTTCGTTGCCATGGATACGTTACTTTTGTTATAATGTAATTTCCATCTACACTACTTATCGGATCAAAATAAATTAACATATTCGTGACCGGACGGACATTCTAAATGATTTGGCTATCTCAGATTTTGTCGCCGTTGAGTTGAAAAAAAACTTTCGATTAACTTTAATGTAACTTTTTTAACTTTTTGAACGATTTTGCCACAAAACTAATGGCATTCAATCGAGAACAAAACTTGCGGATGGTGAAAATTTCAACTCGATCCGAGCCTCCGTTCGACCGCTATCATGAGCCAAAAAAGCTGCACGACTTTCCGTTGCCATGGTAACCGTACTTTGTTATAATGTAATTTCCATCTACACTACTTATCGGATCAAAATAAAATTACATATTCGTGACCGGACGGACATTCTAAATGATTTGGCCATCTCAGATTTTGTCGCCGTGAAGTTTGAAAAAAAAACTTTCGATTAACTTTAATGTAACTTTTTAACTTTTCGAACGATTTTGCCACAAAACTAATGGCATTCAATCGAGAACAAAGCTTGCGGATGGTGAAAATTTCAACTCGATCCGAGCCTCCGTTCGAACGTTATCGCGAGACATACAAACAAACAAAAAACAAACAAACAAACAAACAAACAAACAAACAAACAAAAAAAAAAAAAAAACAGTGACTATTTTTTTCCGGCAGAGTCAAATGGAAACGCTCGCTTCGCTCGCTTAATTACTACAAAATATGAATAACAATGGTAATGGATTTGTTATTATACATTATAAATGCGATAATATTCAAACAAAGTTCAAGTATTACATGAATTCATTTTTTAATATAAAACTTTAATGATTTTTAATTTAACTGATATTTCGTGTAATTGAGAAATTGTAGGTTTTAATATTCGCCTTTTAAATATTTTTTAATGAAAGCCAAATTGAAGAGAAAAAACTAGTGTGAACGAAGTGTGAAAACAAGAATTTACATTTTTAAATAGTTACCAAGGGATTCTTTTAATGAGTAATAAGCTTTATTTAGAACAAAGTCTTCCAAACTTATGCTTTCAGAGTGTAAATGAGTTGGAGTATTTAATTGAAGCTAGTAATTTATTAAATATTGTACTTCAAACGTGCAAGTTTCGTAACAAGTTGAGTGCCATTGAACATAAGGGTCTGTCATATTGTTTTCGTGGTCGTTTATACGTTGAAATACATCTTCATCGCTATTTCCAAAGCGGAGATTTAATTCATCATGACAACGTTCTGAAGTATGTTTCTGGCATATACAACACTGATCAGAATATGTATTTTTCATTTTCTTCATCATGTATTTTTTCATTTTCTTCATCGGAGAACGGATGATGACACAGACGGAGACGACCACGACGTGGGGGAACCCCTGCCCTCCCCATATGCTTGTGGCTGGTTCTGACCAGCACAGGCCTGTCCACCTCTTGTCCCCCCGCGTCATCCCTTACGTCCCTCCCTTCGTCTCGATTAGCCAAGTTGCATAAATATGAGACGTTAAGCAATATCCAATCAAAATTTGATCTCTCCAAATCATATGAAGAACTTTAATGATAACGGCGAAATCTTCATTAATTTCTCATTAAAACTGATTTTTTAACAAAATTTAGTTTGGATCAAAGTTAATTCTTTTTTATTCAAAAACAATTTTCTATTATTTTATAAACTTAAAAACAATATAATTATTAAACACAATAAACTATTTCCATATTTCTACAATATCCCTGGCGGAGCAATATGACCTAACCGGTTCACGCGCCACAGTTTCTCACGTTGTCGTACACCGCTGTGGCTGCAATGAAGGGTGTGTTTCGGCTCTGTTTAATAATAATTTAAGTGTAGTTTATTCGCGCGTCCGTGACTTAATTAAACACCAACCGGTTCGTTATGATGTGAACAATTCATTTCTGAGAGGTGAGTTGATTGAAAAGCTGCTGGTGTTTAATAATTGTAGGAAGGAGAAGCCACAATGAGACATGGTCCAAATGGGCCATCAAATTCCAACTCGCAACCTTCTCGTGGTTTGGCCCGTGATTAGGGGAGTTTTTCTCCCTGAAACTAATGGCGAGCTTTGGGTCGTCGTCGGGGAACTTACTAGTCACTCGATTTAAACTCAGTGGGTCAATATATTCTAGTGTGCTTTAATCTACTATTTACCTGTGGGTGACGTGAAATGCGCTGTGTTACAGTTGGTTTGTAATGACAGTAGAATCCATATATTCTTGTATATATCTGCTATTATTAGTATCATCGCGATGAACCTCACTACACTTTAAAATTTAGCTCGCAACCAATTAAATACATCTTGGAGATCATGTGCTAGTGTCATTATACGATTTTGAATAATTTCCATGCACTTGTAGTGCAACATCCATATGAACTCGCCGCCCCGCACCTTTTGACTGCCACCTACACAGGCTTCAGCAGTCTCGCAGTCGGTCAGTTGTTCTTGTCGCAGGCGGACGTGTTTGGTCTCCGCTCTTCGTTCTGTTCTTGTTTGGTCTCTACAATAAAAGGAGTTGGCTTCTGTTACTTCTGAATATGTTTTGTTTTGTGTGTGTTACCGTTACGAGAATCTGTCTTTCGTTGTCGTAAATATGAGACGTTAAGCAATATCCTATCATTTAAACCGGACGGCGACGACAATGACAACACGGACGGATGATGACACAGACCGAGACGACCACGACGTGGGGGAACCCCTGCCCTCCCCATATGCTTGTGGCTGGTTCTGACCAGCACAGGCCTGTCCACCCCTTGTCCCCCCGCGTCTTCCCTTACGTCCCTCCCTTCGTCTCGATTAGCCAAGTTGCATAAATATGAGACGTTAAGCAATATCCAATCAATCAAAAACATAAACATAGGAAGTGTATGATAAAAATAATTAAAAGCATTGCAGTAATGCTGTGAATGCCTTGGTAAATAGGGTAAATAGAGACGAATTTTAATGCTAACTTTAAAGTTTTATAAAAAGACGTGAATGTGGAAAAGTTTACTAAAAATCAAAAGAGAGTACAAATTGGCGTTTTGTAAAAAAAAGTAAAATATTTGGACCTTTAATCAATCTGTGACATTATTTTTATATTACATTAAAACATTGATTGATTAATTAAATAGAATCTCATGTTGCGAGAGTATTTCGCCCGTGTGCGTGGCTTCCTGCCCACGTCCGTCGCACCGAGGGCATATTGCCCTAGTTTGACCTTGGGAACACGCGCACGCCCGGTGTCTGTGCGGCTGCGGTCGTTTCTCGACAAGATCCACCAAACAACACGGTGGCTCCTCTCTGACGTAGCGACCACTTCCAGCATTAGGCCAAGCAAACACTTGCCAATATGGCCAGATTACTTGATCTGTAATAAAACATCACATTTCACATTGAATCTAATAAAAGTCGTATATAGGCCATCAAATTCCAACTCGCAACCTTCTCGTGGTTTGGCCCGTGATAAGGGGAGTATCAATTGATGACGACTGTGAATTGGGTCTTCGTCGGGGAACCCCTTTGCATTGACTACCTCCCCGACGGCGACGACAAAGACAACACAGACGGATGATGACACAGACGGAGACGACCACGACGTGGGGAAACCCCTGCCCTCCCCATATGCTTGTGGCTGGTTCTGACCAGCACAGGCCTGTCCACCCCTTGTGTCCCCGCGTCATCCCTTACGTCCCTCCCTTCGTCTCGATTAGCCAAGTTGCATAAATATGAGACGTAAAGCAATATCCAATCAATTGACTGTATTGGGTTGTATTGAAGAATTACATTGAATGTATTGAATGTAGGTAAATAGTTTGTACAAATATTACAATTTGTGTGGAAAAGGCCAACTGGCTGGTTAAGTTTAGATTGGAGAAGGGTTGACAGGTTGGGAAAGCATAGAGAACATAAATCCCAGCCTGAAGGGCTGGGGGCGACAAAACGTTTCCCCTGCTGATGACAAATGCAGCTAATTTCTCGTCAGGCGGATGGTGGCCACTAAAAATCAGGTCATGGTTAGTAGGCTACTGTACCTTTGGTCTCAAGCACTATGCGCATCCAGTGGCGCGAATTCGTCACTTCTGGACTCGTCCACGTACTGACGGCGGATGTGGCGCCCTCTCTTCATATACTTTTTAGACATCCCCATATCAATTATATAAATCTGAAAATAAAAATGACATGGGTGAACTGGGGTACCTACTTGTGATTACTTTGATATTTTTTTTGTTTATCTTATAGGGGTTTAAAGTGGAATCCAGTGGCTGCACCGTCGGTGGGCGTAACGTGCATCATGGCCGGCCGGAGTAGCATTAGAAGTACCGGTAGTCAATTCCCCAAGCAGCAGTGTATTAACCAGTGGTTCCCAACCAGGGTGCCGCGGACCTTATGTAGGGGTGCTGCGCAAAATCCTTGTACATTTAAATAAAAACAAGTAGCTTATTAAACATAAAAATACAGTAAATAATTAATTTTACCTACATTAAGAAAAATAAATTTACTTACCGACTTATTACAACAGTTTTTATTCAAAACGGTCCTAATTGAAAAATGTATATTGGGTAATCACGCAGCAACGATGCTGATCTCAATTCCTAGGCCTTCAAATTCCAACTCGACACCTTCTCGCGGTTTGGCCCGTGAAAAGGGGAGTTTCACTCCCTGAAACTAATGGCGAGCTCTGGTTCGTCGTCGGGGAACCACTTCCCTTTGACTACCTTCCCGACGGCGACGACAAAGACAACATGGACGGATGATGACACAGACGGAGACGACCACGACGTGGGGGAACCACTGCCCTCCTCATATGCTTGTGACTGGTTCTGACCAGCACAGGCCTGTCCACCTCTTGTCCTCCTGCGTCATCCCTTACGTCCCTCCCTTCGTCTCGATTAGCCAAGTTGCATAAATATGAGACGTAAAGCAATATCCAATCAAATACGCTAGCTGCCCCCCCCCCCCACCCCCCCAAATTGTGCGATAGTGAATGGACTGAAGTGACGTGACGTGGACGAGCAGTAAGAGAGTAAGAGTAAGAGTAATTTTTATTCGCTTGACCAATACATAGTAAAAGTATACACACATTATCCTCTTATGAGAGAGATAGTAGAGTGAAGTGAATAATTCTTAATATTAACATAGGTTAATTAATAATTATATTAATGTACAAAAAATGAAATATAACTGAGCTGGGCCTCAAACTCTGTAATAAAATAATTGATTGATGAAAAGATAGGTAGGTATTTCTATTTATGTTACATTACATTTCATGCAGAGAGATATTCATTGAGTGAGTAGAAACTTTTGGATTTTAAAAATGATTTCATGCTGGACTTAAAAGTTGAAATGGAGGGACAGGTTCTTGTATTGTTTGGTAGCTTGTTATATAGAGTTAAAGCAAGATATTGTGGACCTTTTGAGAATAGGGTTAGTTTATGATTGGGAATGTGAATTTGTAGATTTGCTCTTGTAAAATGGGAGTGGACAGAGGTGTTTAGAGGGAAAAGATGCAGTCACTGAGAGCTGGGAATGCCTCAAGGTTGTACGAGTAAAAATTGCCATTTAAATGAGAAATAATTTTTCGATTGCGCTCAAAAACGTGGCTGTTCTTGGTTCAGAGATTTCGAAGGCCTCCATAAAATTTCATCGCAATCGGAGAAATGGTTAAGGAATCGTGTTAACAGACAGACAAAAAAACAACAAAAAAAAGAAAAAAAAAACATTCCGGTTTTTTCTCCAGTGTAGTGAAATGGAATCTTCGCTTCGCTCGCTACGCTCATCCAATAACTAGTTACCGGTAACTATTATTATATGTAGGGCCTAGGTATACAGTTATATTATCAGCGGGTGTAACAAAGAGGGAAGACGGGAAAGGTTTATTTTTAGTATGTCAAGGAAGGTAGACTCAGTTTTCAAAGTAAGTTCTTTCCCTACTAAAGAGCCAGTTACTGATTCTTCGTTTAAAAAGAGACATAGATGCTGAACTTTTGGTCAAGTTATCTAGGCGGTTGAAGGTACGAGGTCAGTCCACTAACACCACCAGTGCCTGATTATATTGTTAGTTTCAAGGGGCTCATCTTGGGCTGCATCTTTCTCCCTAAGGAGTTTGAGGTTATACTCAACAAATGTAATCTTCCCAGCATTGAGAGAGAGAGAGAGAGAGAGTAATTTTTATTCGCTTGACCAATACATAGTAAAAGTATACACACATTATCCTCTTATGAGAGAGATAGTTGGTGACGTTTACAACTGACTATGAAGGAGTACGTCCTAATACTTCTCTTTTTTGCCAACCCCAATTGGACTATCTTTTTTGTTTTCCATGCATATGTTATCGTAAATTAAATTAAAATAATAGCTTTAAAAAAATTCTCCCTGTTCTCCGACCTTGGAGAATTTCTCGGAGAAAATTCTTGTTCTCAAGAAACTTCTCCGGAGAAATTTCTCGGCTCACATCACTATTTAGGCCTAGGATACTTTTCCCGATCGGTCCCAATTTGATTTCCTACACAACCAGATAGTTCTGGGCCATGTGTGACAAAAAAATTATAATTTTGAATGTGAATGATGAATGATAAAGTATTAGGTTTAAATTAATAGTTGCAAATTCTATTTTGCCAAGCCTTTAAAGATGTTGTTACGGGATGGTAGAATGTCTTACTTGGTTAGATTCTTCAATCCCAACAACATATTGGCAGGCTTCAAGTCCCCATGGACGTATCCTAATTCATGAAGGACGGACAACCTTTTGACTCCATCCCTGCAGATTTTGATTGTCTGTGCTAGTGTCTTCGTGGCATTCATGAAAACCCTTGGGCCTAATAATGTTTGCACAATGAAGTCTTTTCCTTCATGTACTCCAACATCCCTGGAAATTGGAAAGGAATTCACATATCACATTGACGTTACATTTATATTTCCCATCTGGGGAAGGATAGGGTATTTACATTTACTACACAAATTATGTCCAGGGCTTCCACTGCATGTCTTACCTAAATATAGTTGCATAAGTCTCCTACTAGGCCGCTCCGCGAATGCTTTTCCCAGACACGTTAATGGACGAGCTTTAATGGTTGATTTTTTTTGTCCAATGATTACTGTGTTTCATAATTTTAATTCATAACACATCTAAATCCAGTGATTTTGAACGTTCCCACACAGTTTCATCAAGATTGGGGTAGCCGTTTGCCCGGTCGCGGGCCAAATATCACAAACTATTGCATTCGTAAATGTTTGACAGTTTCATGACAAATATTTCTTCAATTGTCCCCAAAATCCTAAAATATCTAAGTTACGTATTTGTAAGTGTGTAGGTATGTGAAAGGTCCCCTAAAATTTTCATCAAGATTGCATATGCCCTTGGCCCGGAAGAATGCAAACAAACAGACAAAAAAGAACACCTAAGCTATTTTTCTCAGGGTTTGAAATTGAAGTCTTTGCTGCGCTCATCCAAAAATCTACAAAATAGTCTCTAAATAGTTGCCTAAAGTAGGGATGCACATCGATACTTTTTTCATTATCGATTATCAAAATGTTAATGTCATTATCAAATCGATATTATCGATAATATCGATATCACCAACAAGGCCTGTTCCGACCTATAAGGGGAACCTCAAGTGTTTCAAGTGTAAGTCAAAACAAAACAATCACGTTCCGTTTACTGCCTGGCTGTCTTTAATGTCATGTGTTTTTCTTCCGTTATACCAATCACAGACCTTAAAACCATGGTAAAGTAGGCAGATGTAGCTAACGGTTGCCAATTGCTTGATTCGGACCTCTAGGCCCAGGTTTATTCCATAGCCAGTCACTAGGAATCTTTCTATGCGGTCACGAACCGGGATGTTTTTAAGGTGGTCCCCCACCACGAGACAACCAATTAAGGTCATCCCGCACTCAGTTCAGTTTTGCAAAAACTCATCTCAATATTACCATAAAGTGCACTTTAATGTACGCATCATGAAGGAAGGGGTAATGGGAATTCTGCATATACTGCGAGAAAGGCATTTTCTTTTTCATCACCTGTCATGCCATCATTATCGTCAGGTGACTCGTTGCCGCTCGTGCCCTCTTCAAATTCACTGATCTGTGTCTCCTTATTCGCAAATACTAGCACGTTTAAAAACGTTTTTGCAGCATCGTTTGGAGATCCCTCCCAATCTTTGTGTAGCTTGGCGAAACCGGCAGAGAGGTCGCCGGAGTCAGGGTGCAGGCGGGCGAAACCGGCAGAGAGGTCGCTGGAGTCAGGGTGCAGGCGGGCGAAACCGGCAGAGAGGTCGCTGGAGTCAGGGTGCAGGCGGGCGAAACCGGCAGAAGGTCGCTGGAGTCAGGGTGCAGGCGGGCGAAACCGGCAGAGAGGTCGCTGGAGTCGGGCCGTGAGAGGGCAGAAGCGGATGAGGAGTCTCCAAACAAACCTTGTTCGGGTGTATCCGTTGGTTTCTGATGGGTGAACATTATTGTGTCATTCAAACTTTGGTTGAATCGGGTCCCCTCCCTCGCGTTCTTGGTTGTTTTGCTTTTAGCTCGCCTTTTCTTTTTCTGTTCATCTGGTTTCTTGGTCTTGTCACCAACATTATTGATGGGTCTTTTCGTAGTTTGTTTGCGTTTCACACAATTCACTTTTGCTATAGTGGTACCATCTCGCTATTTTGTCAGTAACACATTCAGTTTGTAAGAGGAATCAATCACCTCTTCCACAGTAGCCTTTATTTCAGTAGCAGGTACTGCAATGAATAATTCCCCCAAGACATCCAGTATTGATGATTAGGTAGTCCAACCAGTCGCTGACTTTAATATATTAACTAGGCGTTTAAAATTCTCTCGAGTTAAAATACGTCTACGCATTGAGGACATAGTGAAAAATATCAAAGTAAACTTGAAGCGACGGTATCAGATACAACACTATTACAGTATAAAAAATAGTGTATCTAGATGATATTATCATATATAGCATTACGCTGTACAGCCATTCAGTTCGATCTGGCGTACGGAACAACCATGGCCGGAAACCATCGGGCAGGAGCCGCCGATCACACAGCCTGTGTGCCACGTCGTTCAGTCCAAGAAAAACCGCAAGTTCGCAAGAATCACAGTGATACGTATAAATTGTTAAATCAGCTGGACAAAATAACATGAGTAGTGCTCTGTTGACAGGTTAAAAATTCAGACATGGTTAATATAGTACATAGGACTGTCTGTCTACTGATATTACCAAATAGTCTTTTAAATTCTCTATTGTTATACCAAAGCCTTACTTTGTATCAAGATAGGGTAGTGACTTTACTTGGTAAAGTAAAGTAAAGTTTTATTGGCCTGTTGATTGGTACAAAATACAAATATATGCGTCGTCAAGTTGATTAATTATACAATTTACAAATGAAAAATTACAAACAAAAACAAACATATAGGTTTGTACAATGTTTGCTCTCCAATAAATCAATTGCCAACATTTTGGAAAGAACGAAGATGGTCCTGTAGATGTCCGTATACTTTGTGGTCGTATGGATACGAGTTTCCTTCTAGTGTCACGATCATCTCAATGATAGGCTTGCAATGTTCAGCCAGGAAAGTTGTCATTACTTCAATGATAGTGATGTCCACATCTGTTAGATTTTTTGGAAACGACCACGGCGTGGGGGGACCCCTGCCCTCCCCATACGCTTGTGGCTGGTTCTGACCAGCACCGGCAAGATGATACATAACTCAAAACATTAAATCACTTGTTAAAACATTTCAATGTTTTTATACTAGTATTTGAAATATTTTAATTATAATAAATGTTTTAATGGTATTAAATACACACTTGGAATGGAAATTTTAAAATTAATGTTCAATCATTTGTTTTCTTAAGTACAATATCAGCTTTAGGTCTAGAATTACAAACCCTAAAGATATCAGTAAAGAAGGAAAATACATCTCTTTCTTATACTAATTATTTTTTTGTGAATACACATGTAAGTATACCCTAAACAAAAAAACAATACATTTAAATTTCTAACATTCTGGTCAAAACGGAGAAACTCTGCACATTAACTGACCATCTGTTTAAGGTTATTCTCGTCTTCTAAATATTGATAAAGTGCGGCCAGCTTGTCTTCGCTGTCGCAAGGGAAATCATATTCGAAATTGGTAAGCGATGTATCTATCCTTTTGGCCGTCGACTGGGGTAGCTATTTGTTGTAGAACTTGATTTAACTACCTCTGTTGTCTTCCAGGATCAAATTCCAACTCGCAATTTTCTCGTGGTTTGGCCCGTGAATAGGGGAGTTTCACTCCCTGAAACTAATGGCGAGCTCTGGGTCGTCGTCGGGGAACCCCTTCCCTTTGACTACCTCCCCGACGGCGACGACAAAGACAACACGGACGGATGACACAGACGGAGACGACCACGACGTGGGGGAACCCCTGCCCTCCCCATATGCTTGTGGCTGGTTCTGACCAGCACAGGGCTATCCACCCCTTGTCCCCCCGCGTCATCCCTTACGTCCCTCCCTTCGTCTCGATTAGCCAAGTTGCATAAATATGACCAATCAATCAATCAATATTTTAATATTTCATTTCGCTCTCTACGAAGCCTATTTTTGTTTTTTAAATTTATTTCACGTCTATCTTATTCATTTATAAAAATTGATTTACAAAAGGACGACAACTAAATAAATTTTATTAAATAAATGCAGACACAACAATGAACTACATTTAAGTAAATATTTGAAATAGTAATATTACAACAATACATTAAAAACTCAACAAATTTGATAACAAATAAAAATGATGCGTATTAAATGCAATGTATGAATGAATCAAATATAAAAAAAGGTGGGGAATGAAAAGAAAAGAAAAGAAAAAGAAAAAAAAGAAAGGAAAAAAGTAAGAAATTAGAAAAAACATTAAAAAAGAAAAACGAAAAAAAAACTGATTTATTAGTCGATCCACTCAATCAAATAAGAGTTTTGCCAAAAATCAGGAACAGCAAATCAGGGAATAATCAATCTTTCACGGAAGAAACCACCCGAACGCGAATCTTCATTCTTGTGTTCAAATCTTGATAACAATCTAGTACAAAAGATCTTGACTCTAATATATAATTATATCAGATATATAATTATTTAAAATCGTTCAAGTCAAAAACTGATGACAGGAATGATACAGGACACCTAGCTCAAGTTTCAAGCCCCAATAGTGGGTGGCAACCAGACAATCAAGGCAGAAAAATATAAATTGAAAATACATTTAATATATCATAATCAAAGCAATAAAGAACAAAGAGAACAGCAAAATCATAAATAAGAACTTATAAAGATAAATTAACATTACAAAACCCACAGACAATGCTTTGATAACATAACAGTTGATAACAGCTAACGGTCAAAGTCCATCGTAACTATTGCAAAACAATTCCATAATTGCTTCAGTTTCTCTAGACATTCCAACCCTCCATTTGGTGGACAATAAATAGCAATTGAATTAACAATTGTAGTGCAACCTTTTCGTAATCTCATGCCCATCATTTCATGTAGGTCACCTACTATTAAACAACTGCTTCAACTCCATATCATCCATAGCGGCCTCACCGCCTCGGAATTATGTAAATCAGTTTTTATAACTGAATAGGATAGACGTTAAATAAATAATAAATAAATAAATTCGAGCATCTTATACAATGTATTTGCATAAATAAGTTATTATATTGTGGTAATTCTCAAATCCCCTCCAACAACTGCTTCAAACCTACCCCTTTCTATTTCACAACATCATAACATTACAACAACATACTTTGAAAAAATAGACAAACGCTGTGGTACATTCTATTTTATTTTTATATTTTAAGAATTTTGGCCATAAATGTTTTTGGAACGGTCTGTAGCGTACACGTGCCATCTTTCTATGGCCCAGACAACAAAGAATCGGCGCGCGCACAGTGACGCTAGCCCGCGGCAGAAACTGCACCATCAACCAATCCCGGCCATGCACGCAGACAGCTAGCAGCAGCCGCCTATGAGGCTATGCTACCTTGCCACGTCTCTCTCGCAGTCAGTCTCTAGTTCTTGTCTGAGGTGGATGTGTTTGTCCCAGCTCTTGGGTCTGTTCTCGTTCGGCTGCCACAGTAAAATTGGTTGGCTGTTGTTTCCTTGCATTGTTCTATTACGTGTTAACTTGGAGAGGTTGTCTGTTCTGTCCAGACTGAAGGAATTTATTTGCTCTTTATTCTTTCTTGGGAGACAAGCAGGAGTTCGTTGTCCAAGTTTTGTGCTCTAGAATGTGTTGTTTCCGCCAGAACAGACTGCTCAGTTGATGTCTGGGTGGTTCTGACGAGCACAGGTTTGTCCCCCCCTTGTCCCCCCGCGTCATCCTTTACGTCCCACCCTTCGTCTCGATTAGCCAAGTTGCATAAATATGAGACGTTAAGCAATATCCAATCAATCAATCAGCTTAAGTTCACTTCAAGCAATAAAACTCATGTATTCAAGTCATCATTTGGTGAGAGACATCCAATTCTATTTAGAAAAACTAGCCTCTAAGGGTTTTGCTGGATACCTGGATACGTGGGCATAGAGGGAGGGAAATGAACACGCTGATCGGGCTGCTAAGGAAGCTTCCCGGCGTTGCGACGTTGATTTCAATCTTGTTCCCGTTCCTGATGTCAAGAGTGGATACAAGTAACGATTGTTGGATCTGCGACAAGCATTTTGCGATGTGGTGCAAAATAACAAATTGCATGGTGGGATGCCCAAACTGACTAATTAAATTCGTCCTCATACTCTCACTTGGAGAAGAGGTGGTATTGTCTAGAATTCGAATAGGCCACACACATCTAGCTAACGGATCTCTTTACCAGAGAAATGTTTTTCCCAAATGTGACACATGTGATGTACCTTTAACCGTTTCGTCTCGATTAGCCAAGTTGCATGAATATGAGACGTTAAGCAATATCCAATCAATCACCTTTAACCGTATATCAATAGCTAGCAGAATGTACCAAATATGATGCCTTCCGCGCGCAATTTGACCTCCTCAATCATATGAATAACTTCTATCAAATGATAACGGCGACAATTTTTCTAAATTTCTCGTCCAAAGTAATGGACTGAACAAAATTTAATTCACGACATTCACATTTCTTTAATGTGTGTTTATGTAATGCAATTGTACTGTATTTATTTCATTTATTATTCAAAATTTTAATCTTTATAAATAGATTATATATTTTATTTTAAATATCGTAAATTAAAAAAGTTAGTATTTTTATAGACAGATATTAATGTTAACTCTTATTTCTGTTTGCGATTACTTTCACTTTCATTTTCTTTTCTTATAAATGAACTTCGAAAACAATATAATCATCAAACACACCATTAACTTATCTCATCAACTTTCAATATCACATGCGGCGAAATATGACCGAACCGGTTGCAGCGCCCTAGTTTCTCACGTCGTCGTACCTCGTTGTAGGCTTCTGCGTGTTCTGACCAGCACAGGCCTGTTTACCCCTTGTCCCCCCGCGTCATCCCTTACGTCCCTCCCTTCGTCTCGATTAGCCAAGTTGCATAAATATGAGACGTTAAGCAATATCCAACCAATCAGTCGGTGTAGGAAGCTTTAGAGAACACTCCACTGAAATTTCTGACAAAACTACGCTTTGACCTGTTTCATTTTTTATTTTTTATTTACTCTGTAAGTATTATACTTTTAAATTATACTAACATCAGTGGGCTAACCATGATTCTTCTAATCTTCTCAACCTTCTCGTGGTTTGGGCCGTTAGTAGGGCAGTACTTCACTCTCTGAAACTAATGGCGAGCTCTGGGTCGTCGTCGGGGAACATTCCCCTTCCCTTTGACTACCTCCCCGACGGCGAAGACAATGACAACACAGACGGATGATGACACAGACAGAGACGACCACGACGTGGGGGAACCCCTGCCCTCCCCACACGTTTGTGGCTGGTTCTGACCAGCACAGGCATGTCCACCTCTTGTCCCCCCGCGTCATCCCTTACGTCCCTCCCTTCGTCTCGATTAGCCAAGTTGCATAAATATGAGACGTAAAGCAATATATATTTATACAGCTATTAGATGTGTGACAAACTTAAGGAATATGCTTATGAGTGTGTAATAGTATGTCACCAGGCTGACCCCCGTGTACATGATGGTGTTCTTCCAGGCCACCCTGCTAGGCAAGCTAGGCACCGGACCTCTTTGGCCAGTCAGGCTGGCTAGGGATCAGTACCACTGCTATAAGTGCTACAAGTTTTTAAGTGCTACACCTATTGTTGGATGAGCGTAGCGAGCGTAGCGAAGATTCCATTTCACTACACTGGAGAAAAAAATCCAGAATGTTTTTTTTTTTGTATTTTTGTCTGTCTGGTAACACGATTACGGCTAAACCGATACTCCGATTGCGATGAAATTTTATGGAGGCCTTCGAAATCTCTGAACTTAGAACTGCCACGTTTATGAGCGCAACCGAGAAATTTTTTCTCATAAAAAACGCAATTTTACGATTTTTTTTGATTTTTTAAAAATTTCTTCGACTTATAACACCTACATGCTTTATTCGATTGTAATGATTTTTTCACAGAACCTTAATTTTATGAATTAAGATATTCGTGTGAAATTTGAGCTCAATCGAATAATTATTTCTTATGAAAAATGCAATTTTACGATTTTCTTTTAAAATTACGATTAATTAAAAAATTAAGTTAATTTTTTATTTAATTTAATTTAATTATAAAAATAAAGTTTTTTTAAAAAAATTTAATGAAATTTAAATAAATCTTTGACTAAGTAATGTTTTTTTCACAGAACAACAGAAAATCCGCGTAACACATGGCAGCTCAATGCACCATATACGCTCATCCAGCAACGCGGCGGGACTAAAGCGTTTTCCTAGTAATATCTACGTGTAACCTTACCTCGTCCGGGGCCTTCAAATTTTAACTTGACACCTTCTCGCGGTTTGGCCCGTGAATAGGGGAGTTTCACTCCCTGAAACTAATGGCGAGCTCTGGGTCGTCGTCGGGGAACCCCTTCTCTTTGACTTCCTCCCCGACGGTGACGGCAAAGACAACACGGACGGATGATGACACAGACGGAGACGACCACGACGTGGGGGAACCCCTTCCCTCCCCATATGCTTGTGGCTAGTTCTGACCAGCACAGGCCTGTACACCCCTTGTCTCTCCGCGTCATCCCTTACGTCCCTCCCTTCGTCTCGATTTGCCAAGTTGCATAAATATGAGACGTTAAGCAATATCGAATCAACTTACTTCGTCCGAAAACCCGCTGATGATGGCTGAATCAAGTCAGTTCCGCGGCATCAATCACAGTGAGCAAAAATGTGCTCAACGCCTGATGATACTCTTCAGCTAGAGGGTTGTCTGTATAATGAAACATCACGGGGTCATCTGTGCTCAAGTTACACAGATGGCCCCTGAAGAGAAATTCCTTTACAGGGTGTTTCTTGGCTTCTTCTTGGTACAATGCTCTATAACAATCGGGTGACATAGACATTCCTACGTCACCGAGCATGAACAAGAGCTCCATGGCGGGTTTCTTAAACAAATAACATCAATGTCAAGTAATATTACTAGGAAAACGCTTAAGTCCCGCCGCGTTGTTGGATGAGCGTAATTGGTGCATTGAGCTGCCATGTGTTATGCGAATTTTCTGTTGTTCCGTGGCAAAATCATTACTTAGTTGAATTTTTTTTTAAATTAAATTAAATAAAATTAAAAATTAACTTAATTTTTTTAATTTTTTTTAATTAATCGTAATTGTTAAAAAAAATCGTAAAATTGCGATTTTGATAAGAAATAATTTCTCGATTGCGCTCAAATTTTACACTAATATATAAATTCATAAAATAAAGGTTCTGCAAAAAAATGATTACGATCGGATAAAGCATGTAGGTGTTATAAGTCAAAGAGTTGTTTAAAAAAAGAAAAAACCTGTAAAATTTCGATTTTTATGATAAATATTTTTTCAATTGCGCTCAAATTTCACAAAAATATCTAAATTCATAAAATAAAGGTTCTGTGCAAAAATCATTAAAATCGGATAAAGCATGTAGGTGTTATAAGTCGAAGAAATTTTTTAAAAATTGAAAAAAATCGTAAAATTGCGATTTTCATGAGAAAAATTTTTCCGATTGCGCTCAAAAACGTGGCAGTTCTAAGTTCAGAGATTTCGAAGGCCTCCATAAAATTTCATCGCAATCGGGTTATCGGTTTAGCCGGAATCGTGTGGACAAACAGACAAAAATACAAAAAAAAAAGAAAAAAAAAAAAAACATTCCGGATTTTTTTCTCCAGTGTAGTGAAATGGAATCTTCGCTTCGCTCGCTACGCTCGCTACGCTCATCCAATAAACTTGTGATGAATACAAATAAATATCTGAAACAGCCAATATCTAAAAATATATATTTCTTGTTTGACCCACACACTTTCAACCTCATGGCATCATGTACTCATACCTCATCATGAGCTCAATCCTCTTTGCTGGGCCAACCACAGGAGACTCCTAATAGTAGGTAACCCAAACGTTTCCCGCTCGATTTTTGTGATGGAGCAACAACACTACCAAATTGTTAATTATACATTTAGATTGATAAAAAATTTTAGGTGTCACCCCCCCACCCCCTGCAGGGGGTGGGGGTGGAGGGTTTTGTGATTATTACCATAGACACAAAACTTAACCATGAATTTCTTTAAAAATTCGTAGATTTACTAACAACACAATGCTAAGTTTTAAAAAAAATACTCGAAGTTCGAAAAAAGACGCCATCTTGGAAAAAATCTCACATTTTCGACATTATTTACCAGTGTAAACTGCAGTAAAATTTTAAAATTTAAAAATAAATTTAATTACGTTCTTTAATGTTTGTTTAAATAAAAAAAACTGATATTTTAAAAATCGGTTTGATATTTACACTTTTATGTGAATTTACATGTTATTATGACATCCCTGTTTTGAGTATTTTCACTTATAAAATCACGAACGAATATTTTCAGATGGTAGTGGCATAATTTACACAACTATTCAACTGGGAAATACTGAAACATTCATGTGTAGAAGGCAGTGGTTTTCTTGGCATCAAACCATATTTAAAATCATGGTTAAACCATAGTCAGCCCATGGATTTTTAATAGTAATCACATGCTGAAACGAACACGAGCGCCGTTTTGTCCTACATTGTAAATTTGTTATTAATAGGATAGACGTTGTATATAAAAATCCATATCCATATTAATTGGATGAGCGAAGCGAAGACTTCAATTTCACTGACCCCCAAAAAATTTGGCTCGGGTGTTTTTTTTTGTTTGTTTTTTTGTGTGTTTTTCGCTATCTACCGTACAAACGGCATATCCGATCTTGATGAAAATTAGAGGGGACCTTCGAAATCTCTGAACTTAGAACTGTATTGTTTTTGGGTACATAGAAGAAAATATTTCTCATGAATATCGTGCTTTTACGATTTTTTCGATTTTTTGTGCGATATTTTCGTGCCATTTGGGCCAATTCTGACCAAACGGGTGGGACTACAACGTTCATATTATACATGGACATTAAGGTTTTGATGATGTAGTACCTTTTTGAAAGAAAAAGTTGAAAAAGTTAGCCAGAATCCATAGAATAAAGGTTTTAATATGAGTTTTTTTTTGTTTATTATAACAATTAACAAGTAACAATAGAAACTTGACAACAATCACCTATAATGCTTTCACAAAGCACTTGGAAAGGAAAAGTGGTCCTACGCAAACTAAAAACTTACAAAAAAGCTCATCCATCAACGCGGCGGGACTTAAGCGTTTTCCTAGTTAAGTTATTGCTTCCAATTGGAAGTAAGTAACAATAGGCTACTTTTACGCGCTGTTTATTAAATACGCGGGAAAATATTAATAATTATAATGTATGTAATACAACAGTGAATCAATGGCTTGAAGCCGCCTGCGGTAACTATAATACGATTGGGTGGCCCACAGCGTATATCACTTGAAGAACGTCGGTTTGAATCCCGCAGAAGGCATTGGTTTTAAATTTGTAAAATTGTTCACCCCCATATATCACCATCCATCGTCTCGAATAGTAATATTGCAATAGTAAATATATATATATATATAATATAAAATATTTCTTACACCTGCTTCCAACATAAGCCGGGTCAGGGGATGGCTAACCACCAGATTTTCCAGGGCACAAAGGGTTTATTATCACCGGCTTGCCAGGCCTGTCATGTTCTCTTCTCCTTCAATTTCTTCATCTTCCATTTCATCTGTAACATGTACATCGCAGGCACGTCAATCCAGTCTCGACCGGCCGATGCATCATGATGTGTCTAACCTTTGGCGGGAAGAAACAACAACATGACCTGGGCTCTCTCCCTCTCTGTTCTCTGACAAACAACCGATGACGCCGCGCGGGCCATATCTTTGAGGTCCACGTATTCTCTTCGTCTCATCATCAGTGAACTTTGCCGCCAAGAATACGTCATTATGACCTAATATCTAAACTTAGCATGAACGTCATTTGTTTTGTTGCCTCAAAGACTGGATATAAAAGCCGACTGGCTGTCGGTATGGTTACTCACTCACCCACCCCGGACTATAGGATAAGGTCGACGATCACAGCACAATTTGGGGCACAGGAGCTCGCAGCGCAGCTTGGCTGACCGTGTTGGAGTAGCATATTGTTTGATCTTTGAGAATTGCACTCATCGTTACTTTGGGCATTAAGCATCTTACCTGCATAATTAGGACTCTCAAGTTAACTACGGGTGTGTGCATTGTCGAGCTTATCCAGGGTGAGTGTGACATCCAGTGTTTCTTCTTTGAATTGTAATCTTTTGAGGCATTGTTGCCGACATATATTATTATTATTGTGAAGCATCTCTTGTGCGACTCGTTTTGCCAGAGTGGCTCTTCAAGATATTCAGACATTGCTGTTACTATTTCACACTGTTCACGTAATTGCTCTTGCATCGTAACCTACTCACATTACTAAATTAAACTACTCAATTACCACTTACTCAAGCTCTCTTTTTCATACAATCCTGGGACTCTTTCTTGTTCAGTCCCCTGCACCACCACTATAGAACAAGATGGCGCCCTCACTACTTTGGTAGCATTAAGAAAAACATAACTTTCATTTCCTTCTCCGTTAATTTCAAGTGAGCCATCCCGACCCATGACCCAACCCGACTGCTGCTGGCCAGGGCCATTGTGAAAGCCAATTATTGTCACACATCTTCTCCTTCAATATCGTCCTCTTCTTTCTTGCTTCTTACCACCATCTCACGCCTTTTCCTTCTGTCCTTCAACAGGCGTTCTGCTGCTATTTCTTCCCAACACTCACCTTTCTCTTCAACATTATTTATTATTTGGACCTTCCACTTCTTTCTTGGTGTACCGGTCTTCTTATGGGTTTATATATCCACTTTCAAATTCTGCTCACGGTATTCTCTTTTTGTCCAATTCTCTCATACGTCCATACCATCTCAATCTTTCTCTTCCTATTTTGAACAAAAACTTGTCAACTCCAACTCTCTTCCTAATTTCTTTGCTCCTGATTTTGTCAAGCCTAACAACACCTCTATACTCCTCCTACTAATTTCATTTCTGCAATAATTATATAAACACATCTGGGGCTGTAAAGATATTATAAAACTTTTTGTTTGTCGAGCTTTTTACCAGTCACTCAAAAGTGCAACCGGTAATGTCATTCGATGGTGTATGTTTAAAGGCAAGGGTGTCACACAGAAAAATTATCACCAACAAGAGCTGCATTGTACCCTTTTTATTTTTACAACTTCAGTGCAGCGTATGGGCTAGCGATAGCGACAAATACAACCAGGAATTCCCCCCCCCCCTCGCCATGAATATTGCTGTTGGAAATTAGAAAGTAATTACTAGGTGCCAGTAACAAATCTTCTACGGGCACTTGAAGGGGTGATTGAACTAGTAAAATGTGCGTGTGCAATTGCCATTGAACCGTTTTCATATATGTATCTAATAATGATCTATAAGAGTATTAATGGTTTATTTGGGTAAGGGGGCACCAACCGTAAGATCATAATGAACCACTCTAGCCTAGGGGATATGGGGAGGAGAGGCACATGCTGGTCAGAACCAGCCACGGGTACTGGTAGGAAAGGGGGGTTCTCACGTCGCGGTCGTCGTCTTTGTCATCGTCATCGTTCGTTGAGTATTGTTATCGTAGTCGGGGAGGTCGTCAAGGGAAAGGGCAGGTGTCCCCGACGACGATTGCCAGAGCTCGCCTCTAGTTTCGGAGAGTAATATACTCCGCTCTTACTAGCTACTACTTTTTCTTCTCTAGGCCAATTCTACCCCGGGCCCAGACGGATTACTTATATAAGTATGAAAAAGGACCATCTTGAAAATTAACTAGTATTATACAATTTTTAACATTCTACATTTAAATGTATATTTAGAAATTCGCTTGATCGGCAAATTCAGCTAATTTTACATACAGTCTGGATCACTTTACGACCTCCATTTTTCACGCAATCAATTTGAATTTTTGGGATGTTGTTTATAAAGGATGATCGCATGGCGCGATCAGAGCACATTTCAACATTAAAAAAATCCCTTTGCAAGCTTGGGACATAACTACAAATTACCTATTTAGTGAGATAATTACGGTTAGTTACTAAAAAAAAAGTAAGCAATGTGCTCCGATCGCTCCATACACACATTCTTACTTAACATTTAAATGCAAACCACAACCCGATAGGACAAACGATAGAGCTTCAATGCAAGTGATCCTGTCTAAACCTCTGCATTCTGCGTCAAAGTCTTGTTGCTCGAGTGCAAACCAACAGTCTTGAACATGGATCAACTAATAAACGAAATTTGGCTCATCCGTCAACGCAACTAAAAACGCGGTAAAAAACCCTACTTAAAAATGCATTCAAATTTTTTTTAAAAAAATGCTACCACTAGTTTTTGTTTTTTTTTTTTAAAAAAACCAAATTTTGAAAAAACAAATTCCGGAAAAACTAAAAAAATTTTATTTTTTACTTGTAAAAAAAACATTTTGGAAAATACTGCGGGCTTATTTTAGATATAAAAAAAATTTTTTGGTCAAAAGGGAAATTAATTTGAAACTCTCCAATCCGAAATCGGTATGTGGCAGGGACTTTTAAACAAAAAACCAATTGGTAAGAAACAGGGCCTTCAAAAAAATGTCTTGGAACGGCATTTATCCCCGATTGAAAATTTTTTTTATGTTTTATTTAAAAGGAAACTTACATTTCATGTTATTTTTGGAAACTTACTATTTCATGTTATTTGATTAAATATTTTCATCAGCATTATGAATTATATATATATATATATATATATATATATATATATAATAAATAATATATATATAATTTCTCACAGGTGACATTTGCTGAAGAGTTTGCACGATCGGTGACATCGGAGCTACTGCGCATGGAAATAGGTTTGCGCGAGGTCGAGTACGAGATTAGTACCTTCAACCAGCTTTGCCAAAGTCGCGCGAACGTAGGTCTTTATAGACATGGGGGGAAAAAACGCTTAGGTATCTTTTTGGAAAGCCCCACGTCGATGACGTAACTAAATTTAAAAATAGAAAAAGTGACTCGTAATAAAAAGCAAGTTGGTATAATACGGGTTTTCGCAAGAACAGTTAACGATTATGCAAGGAATAGACAGTCAAGTAAAAAAATAATTCGCAAGATATTCAGACTATAGCAAAATCTCTTAAAGATACAGTGATATTGGCAAGCTATGGCACAAGAACTGGGGAATACAGTCAGATGATGCGACAACACTTAGTTTACACTAACCGAATAACTACAGCTTGGAAAAAATTGGAAATAGCTTTGATTCACAAAAGCAAAGGCTAATGCAAATTCAGGAAGCCTGGTTCACATCCAGGGGCCCGTTTAATTCATTTTTTGAACCCTGGAAATTTTGTCTAAAATTTCTACAAGGTATTGCTTGCTCTTCCACTGATGTACTTTTAAATTTAAAAACAACTACTGAGATTGATCAGGTGTACGTCTACTTGATAAGCTAAGTGAAGGCAATAGAAAACCCCCAAGGTTTCAACTTTTCTTTAAAAATTTCCCTTTTAAAAGCAGGGGAGGGGGTTTTTTAAATTGTATCAAATTAAATTTGCCTTATTTAACAGCAAGTTGGTTATGGTGAAAGCCTTGAAAAGTGAAGGAATATATCGCTGTATCGAGAGATCACAAGCGTATTTTTTATTGTAACATCTGAATTTTTTAAACCTGCCAAACCGGCAATGTTTTTTCTAACCTGCCCCTGCAAATATACAATCTATACTTATCGATTTTGGAGCTGCGGGGCTGCATTATTCCTTGGACGCCTGACTTTTCGCAAAAAAATGTGTGATCGACGCTCTACCTGACCGTTAAACCCCGTTGGTCCCGAACGCCCGACTGAGTCCTGGATTTTTAGCGTTCCGCATCCCGCCCGGGTGGTCCAGCGTTGCAGGAAGTCGCACAGACCAACCTTTTGGGGGGAGTCGGGTTTTATTCTGGAACTGGAATGTTACGGATGTCAGGGGATTTTTACTTTTATTCTGCCCAAATTTAGATTACTCCCTTATATAACGGTTTCACACGCCATGCTGGACATAATCCTATAACTTTACCAAATTTCCTCTATTAATTTTGAATATGACAGTTAATTTAATGACAACGTGACACAACAGAAAAAAAATTCAAGCATTTACGCTTGAGCATTCATCTTTAAGACAAGGAAAAAGAAGTTTAAAATTAAATTCACTCCTCGAACGTTTTAAGAAACTTAAAGAACAAAAATAACCCCCTTGAGCAACAGGGAAAATAACAATGGGGAATTTACTGTGTTATTAAATTGTTTTTCTATAACGGAAATTTTTGGGTACCTTTGGCGAAGAGACGTTCGATCGGTCGAGCATCTCCGGGATCAACGTTACGATGCCCCTTGGATCGGTGAAGACCCTGGAGGTTACGCGGAAAGATCGAAGGGACCGAGTGCACAGGTGCAAGGCAGCGAGGCAAAAGGGCAGAACCTCGTACCGGTATTCGTTTCGCCCTCCCCCGGGATGAACTCGAGCTGGTCGAAAAAGGGCCATGTCCCCTTTTCCCTAAAAGGGGTATCACAAGATAAAAAATAAAGTCAAATAGTAGGTGTATGTCTGGTTTGCAACAGCATGGGAATAAAAAAAAAAATTTTTAAAAAAGTAGATAATTTAAAATAAATAAAATTTCCGTAAAAATGAATCTCAATCGGAATGGGCCTAGACCCAGTCAACAGTGAGAGTAATTAAAATAAATTTAAATATAAAACTAGGCCTAGTAACAAAATATTAAGTTTAATAACTTTCAAATTGCTATAAAAAAAAAAAAAAAAAATTTTTTTGGTAAAAAAAGTTGCTGATTGTGACAAACCAAAAACCCTAGACCTAGGCTAAAAATTACAAAATAAAAATTTTTAATTTTGTAATTCGACAACTGACAAATTGTACCACTGACTTGAATTGATTTATTGTAAAAAATATATCTTTTAGAAAAGATAATCACTATAAAAAGTTTCTTAAGACCAAGAAAATCTAGCCCGGAACACTAATAGGGAGGGGGCCCAGTGAAAGTTTAGAATTAATGTTATAAGTAGGCCTAGGGTAGGCCCAGTGGAAAAAATGCCAATTGGGAAATTTAAAAGTAAAACTAAAAATTGTTAATGGGGATCAGCTAACAATTAGTAAGCTAAGGAAATAATAATTGTAAACAGGTAATCTAACAATCCCTGGTATGGACCTAGGGCCCTAAGTATACAGCTGCCCACACAAAAATGTGAAAAAAACCACAGAGCAAGCAGCATGGGCCTACAGCCCTGTGGGATGTAAAGTTTGTCAAGCAACTGGGGTTTTCTAATGTTTAGAATTGGGTAGGGGGGTAAATAGGCTAAATAAAGCTTAGGTAAATTTTAGTAACAAAAGAAAATATGATAGTTTAGTACTTTCCATACAGTAACAAACCTGTATTGATGTACTAGGGTAGGGTAGGCTAGGCCGGCGGTTCCATCCCAAGGCGTTGGCACACAGCAACACAGTTTTAAAATTTCTATCTAAAAACAACCGTTTCCCAATTTTGTTATGTTATAACAAACAAACCACAAAATGTACTAGCCTAGCCCCACCCCAAACAATTCAATGTAAAATCGAGTTTGATTGGGATCTATCGCCGAAATTAGGCCTAGTCACTTTACATCGCGTGGTAAAGCTGAGAACTTTATGGCTTGGGGACGCCGACAAGTCCAATCCCCCCCCCCCCCACCACCCCCATCCTAGATGCTAGAAGCTGGTGGGCCGGGGAGGCTGGAGAAATGCAGGTGCAGGTGTAGTGCCTTTTTACATAAGACACGGCCGACTATTTTAGCGGGGGCAGTCTGGTTTTTGTGATAACGAATATGGGGCCCGCTTTTAAACACTTGCATGGGCCATTGCGTGCAACACGGCGTAAAAAAAAGGGCCCGCCCGTGCAGACGATCCTTCAGCACTTTGCCAAAATGTTTTGGAACTGAAATATTAAACATTTCGGGCCAAAACTTCATGGGGGGGAAAAACGCAACAATGATAAAATTTACGAATTGACGACGAAAACAAGCAAAATTCAAAAATTTTTTTGATTTTTTCTTTAAAAAAATTAAGCAGGGTTTCCAAACCTCACCATGCAAAATCCAACCAGAAAGACGCGGGGATATTTAAATACGAGTAAACATTCAAATTCGTAATAGTAAACGTCCAGTAAACGAAATTACTTTAGGAAAATCAATCAATACCAAATTTTGTTTCAAAATAAACTGAACATGTTTTAATGATTTATTCATCATGGATAGTTTAAAAGGAATGTTTATATTTAAAAATAATCCCTTTTTAAAAAGGGGAGAGTTTTTAGTGAAATCAGGGGTTTTATTTCACTTTTATTGATTGGATTCGATTTTCCCTCGATATTGGGGATTTGGTAATCATCCAACATAATATAATATTAGAAAACCAATCATCATTTAGTACCGATGATTTGGGAGTCCATAGTCATTAAACCATCAATCAAATCAAATTTGATATTTATAGGTTTTAGTTCTGGGTTATGAACTGTATGTTAATTTAAACCATTCGTCTCTAAAAATAGCAACGTCAATCCATTCACTTACGTCACGGGGTAATAACACACTTTGTGACTGGCATTCTTACCGGCATGTAGTAATGTAAAATCACCATCGGCACAGTTCTGGAAACATGACTCCTTATTGGGGCCCGGGGAATGCAGCCCCCAATTCAAATACCAATGACAGTAGCCACAGGGCCATGTAGTACAATTAAGGAAAAGTGTTACCAGTCACTACATGAATTTTGGGCCCGGTTGGCTCTTCTTTTTCCGGCCATCTTTTAAGTAGGAGTGTTCCCAGGATAAGGAATGAATTTCATAGTTAAAACCATAATCTTGTGTAAGTGAAAAGTCTGGCTTTATTAAATGTAGTTCTATTTACACAGTTTACATGATTTTATGGTAAGAACACCCATACTCTCCAGAATCACTGATCCTTCAAGTTAAGTAGTCTGAAGGTGTACCAATACTTATTGATCAGCAACCAATTAACATATTGATTATTGATTGATAAATATTGCGGGCACTACAATAACATGTCAAAAAAGTGATTATTTTTCCAAGATGGCGGCACAAATTTTACTTTTTGTATTTTTTTTCAAACTCGGCAATGTGTTTTTAGTAAAATAATAAAGTTTCAATCATTTCCAAGAAAAAATCAAATTTTAATTAAAGTAGTCACAACCCCCTCCACCCTCACCCTCTGCAAGGGGTAGAAAAGTGACACCTAAAAAAATTATCAATCTAAAATTGTATTTTACTATTTGGAATATGCGGCGTTGCTCCATCACGAAAATCGAGCGGGAACCCTAAATCATACATTTGGGTAACCCACTATAAGCCACCTTTTGGAACCCTTGGATCTTCTCAGTGTTTTGCTTGTACCCCATGGTGTTTTGATTGATGATGTTGTCAAACTCAGCCTGATACTTCAGGTGCAGAGCCAACAGATGATCAGAGACTCCTGGCACATCCCTAGGAATGATTGCTGCAAAGAACGGAGTGTACATGGGCTGATACCCAAGAGTCATGATGGGCTTTGTGATTGAAACATTGTTGGGAACATCATTCTGATGAAGGACATCACATACGTGGGCTGGGAAGCAAGCACACACCCTTGCCAAGGTGACACCATCTTGAGTTGTAGGGGTTGTTGACTTAATGCCAGACCTTGTTATCAAGTTGGCAACAAGCTGTGCAAATTTGGGCAAGGACTCTTCCAACATCTTGCTAACCTTTGTGCCTCGGGTGACATGAGCAACAATGAGATGCCTCAGATCAATGGCCAGAGAAGCATTTGCAATGCTTGCAGCCCTCAGCAACTGAACCCTCATCCTCAACGGATCAAATTATTGGTACTTGGCCTCTGCCAAAATCTCCTTCAAATCTGTGAGAAATCCTGGAGCTCCCAAGTGATTTTTCATGTCTGTCCGCCTGATGTCATTAACATCCATGAAATCAAGGGGTGGAATCAAATGTGTTGTTAAAAAAAAAATTATATATTTTTTCTATTAATTTAAAAACATAATAATTATTTATCAATGTGATTATATTGGGAATTGACAAATTTATAATGTGCATCCACCATTATATCAGTCTTCGATAGTGTAGATGTTTCTGTTCATTTTCCATCAAAATAGAAAAGACTCTTACTCGAAACTCTTTGCAACGTTATAACTAATTATGTCTCTTTCCTGATTTGTTAACTTTGTGCCACGGTTATAAACAAAGCGTGATTCCTGTCAGTAATTAAATTTTAAAAAAATTAAGAAAACAAGTTAGAATTTTGAATTTCAATGTACCTAATCTATTGAGTTTCGTTTAGAGCCGAAACCCTACATGGCTACATCCGGAACCTGAAATTCGTTTAGACCTTTGCCAATATAATGGGGCCTTCAAATTCCAACTCGACACCTTCTCGCGGTTTGGCCCGTGAAAAGGGGAGTTTCACTCCCTGAAACTAATGGCGAGCTCTGGGTCGTCGTCGGGGAACCCCTTCCCTTTGACTACCTCCCCGACGGCGACGACAATGACAACACGGACGGATGACACAGACGGAGACGACCACGATGTGGGGGAACCTTTGTCCTCCCCATATGCTTGTGGCTGGTTCTGACCAGCACAGGCCTGTCCACCCCTTGTCCCCCCGCGTCATCCCATACGTCCCTCCCTTCGTCTCGATTAGCCTAGTTGCACAAATATGAGACGTTAAGCAATATCCAATCCAATGGATGTGTTGAAGCTTGGGACAAACTGAGCGCAGGTGGGATTCACGTTGTCTCGACCATTTTGTCTAATTGTACAGAACAAGTTTTCAACTGGGTCTTGATTGAGAAGACGTGTATGAAGGTGCCTATGGATTTTTTTTTGTTGAATTGATTTACCAACTTTCTTTACGCCGTGAATTGAGGTGAGCCAACAAGTTTGAAAAGGAGATTTCATTGTCTTTTTTGTACTGTTATTTACAAACTTCCACAGGTTTATCCTTTTAACAATGTGAGGCCTTAAGGTCTTGTTAACCTTATTTATTTAGTTAATGAAATGTTGCTCCAACGAGGGCCCAATGTTTTGTCACGAAATGTTCCGGACGTTCTTAGCATATTTGCAACATTCCAATCTGAGCGATTAGGAGGGTTTTATGCGTATAACCTAGGACATAATATATTCCTATATTTAGATGATATTGCTGTGTTTATTTTCTAGCTGATGGTGTCGGGCTGTTTTAAATCTCATGTGCCGGATGCTCTTATGGTGAAATGTCAGTCAGAACGGTTATTAAGATTCCACAAACAGCATGTATGTTTGCCACATCAGCCGAATTAAAATCAGCTGCTAGACATTATCGCTCCGTCGACGTTGTGTCTAGTTATATTAACTGGAAATATTTTTTTTGTATCTTATTAACATAATAATTGAAAATATAAAAGCAAACTTTGTAATGCTATTATTACTTTCATGATTTACTATCCAGCATCACGTAGAAAATATAAACTAAGCAAGAATTGCCTGATTCCCTTCATTACAACTTAATAAAAATAGGTTTGGTAAAGGTTGGGAAAAAAATTGGTAAATGAATAAACAGTAATGTTTAAATAAAGTTTTTGACTTTGCGCGAAACACAAATATTGCTCAATCACGTAAACCATATAAAACAACGTTACGCACGAGACAAAGTACAATCTTGCCGTACAGACGTCTTGAATGTGATGTTTAAAAAAATGCATTTTTATTAATTTCACAAAAATAAACAACAATATTGTGGGCGTGTTATTATACTTTTTACAAGATGATGAATACACTCAAGTTTAATTTAGAACATGGAGTAGAATCAAATCTTGTACACACACAATATGGTGTGTGTGGATAGTCCCTTGAATTTAAATACACTCTTGAGTAAACACAAGTTACAAATGCATATTTTTTTGCTTTTGATGTTTTTTAAACGGTCTGTAGCGTACACGTGCCGCCTTTCCAAGTCCCAGACAACAAAGGATCGGTGCGCGCATCGTGTAGCGACCCCACCTCCTCGCACCATAACCAATCCCGGCCATGCACGCAGACAGCAACTGCCGCCTACGCCTCGTTCTCTTGCAGTCGGCCAGTTGTTCTTGTTTGAGGTGGTCGTGTTTTGTCTCGGCTCTTCAGTTTGTACTTGTTCTGCGTTCACAGTAACAAGACTAGACTTCTCTTACTGTAGAATGTGCTGGCTTTGCTGTTGTGCCCTCGCAACGTTCTGTTTTGTGTTTGTTTCCTTCAGGAGGTTGTCTGTTCTGTCCAGACTGAAAAGTTTTATTTGCTATGTTTTCTCTCTTGCTGCAGATAATCTTTGCTGTCAAGGTGCACTAAAATTAGACTTAAAGTAATCTTCTCTTTATCTTGTTTTTGCTATTATACTCTTACAAACCAGGTGTTTTGGGCCATCAAATTCCAGCTCTCAATCTTCTCGTGGTTTGGCCCGCGATTAAGGGAGTTTTCTCCCTGACACTAATGGCGAGCTCTGGGTCGTCGTCGGGGAACCCCTTCCCTTTGACTACCTCCCCGACGGCGACGACAAAGACAACACGGACGGATGATGACACAGACGGAGACGACCACGACGTGGGGGAACCCCTGCCCTCCCCATATGCTTGTGGCTGGTTCTGACCAGCACAGGCCTGTCCACCCCTTGTCCCCCCGCGTCATCCCTAACGTCCCTCCCTTCGTCTCGATTAGCCAAGTAGCATAAATATGAGACGTTAAGCAATGTCCAATCCAATTCAAACACACCATTTACTAATTTCATGAACTTTTAACATCACAGGCGCCGGAATGGAAATTTGATTCTCATCAAACAGTTTTTTTAACTTTTCTAAAAATAAAAAATAAATCCATGAAGCATGTTGACTTGCTATTCATTATGACGACGTTGGCAACGGTTTCCTGATAATGATTATGATTATGATTTGGTAATTTGGCATTTTCTTCATATGACAACTTTAGCATGTATACCTTTTCCCGATTTGGCTGTCTACAAATATATCGACCTTGGCAATTCTTTTCATGACAATGATATGAAAAACACATTTAACCTTATTAACCGTATTTTACATTCATACATAGTTAACTAAATATCTTGGAGGCGCGAATAATCTTTGCCGTTGTTGCGCCCTTAAACTACTAATACTAATACTATTGCTATTGCTTTTATCACCATCATTTACTCTAGTCTTGTATACTTTGAAAACAATTTACTCATTGCATAAATATGAGACGTTAAGCAATATCCAATCAAAATCAAATAAACGATAAACACATTTCATTAACTTACAATATCTATCACAGGTGGCATAAATCACCAAACCGGTTTAAGCCACCAATTTTCTCAAGTGTCTTATCTTCTTAGGGTTTGTTATTTAATGTTATTTAATTCTTAACAAGTTTTGTACTAATTAGTTTTGGTCATATTTTACTCATTTTGTACGTCTTCGAGGGTCTGTTTAACTTCCTCTTCAAGGGTCACAACACACGTAACAGTGTACTTGAGTGTGTTGTTGTCTATTCCGTAGATTTTCTCTACATCTGTAGGCAACTTCACCCCTTCTTTAGATTTGGAGCTGAAAATATTCCGTACTTAAAATCACTGTTGCATTTCCGTAATATTGGCGTGAGTTGTTAGGGAGGAACTTTTGCTATTCGCTAGCCCTGTCTTTTCCGCGTTATGTGTTGTCTTAAAACATATTCTTGCAAACAAAAGCTGATTGATAAACGATTGGAGATAGTGCGTTACTGAACACAAAGTTTTAGTATTCCCTTTAGAAGTTGATCTATAAGCAATTTTTTTCATATTAACCAAACTGTTATGAATATGTATTGTAAACTATATTGATAGAATTAACATTACATTTTAGCCCAGCGTCATCTTTACACGTTCCTCACTAACCACAAGCTGCCAACCGCACAACACAAACATACGCAAGTATTGTCAAACTGCAAATTTGTAAATAAAAAATCGTATTTAAAGTACACAAAATTGAATATCATACTTATACCTTACTAGCATAAATAGCTTTGCTTTACAATCCAGTAAGGGCGTTAACCACGGAACTAAGTTCTTAGATTTGCGGTTTAGCAAAATATTGTGTGCAGGCGTCCGTCTTGAGATGCGCGCTATACAGCAGGTGTCGCCGACTCAACTCGGCGCGCGGTATCGTATTTCTCTCGAGACCGGTTCAGCAATGGGGTGGGTAGATGCGTCACGCGTAGAGTGGAAGGGGGTAGTACGGCAATTATTTAAACAGTTTATTTGCAAGATCGATTTAGATAATAGCTCTATTATATTGATCACACTTTTGCGAGTCTGACACAGTTTGATTTGTTCTTCTAGCTCCGTTGGAAGCCGAGATACTGTTTTCATGAAATATTTTGTTAGTAGATAATAGATGTCAATGACAATTTTTATTGATTGAAACTAAAAAGCGATTTCCATCGTTTCCGGTGCAATTACAACCCTTACTGTAGCCGACATCTCATTTCCCACCTAATCTAATGTAGCCCTGCTCTGCTTTGAGTTTGACATGTTGTACGCGTAGGGAATCTCAATGAAATTACGGGAAAAGAATACAGCTGCGTTAAAGTTACTCAAATAATTATTATGACATTTTAGATTGTTGTAATAATAATAATAATAATAATAATAATAATAATATAATAATAATAATAATAATAATAATAATAATAATAATAATAATAATAATAATAATAATAATAATAATAATAATAATAATAATAATAATAATAATAAAAACAATAAAAACAATCATAATTACAATAATCATGATTAGAAGATCAGCTTGAGGCTCTGGACATAGTTTGATATAGTCATCGAACTAAGATGGTCAGGTTTCTTGTCCTGAAACTGTATCTTCACAGGGATCTTGCACTCCGTCGAATCGTCATGATTTTAGAACTCGACGGAGAATGAGAATAATAATATCAATTTATTTCTGCGATATTGTATTGACCAATCATTATGCATGATATCAGCATGACAACATGATATCTATTTAGATCTTATTGTGATACTACGAATTAGTATGCAATAAAAAAACATTTAAATAAAAAAAGGATTTATGTAATATTTAATCAAGGGAAAACCATCGAACTTAGCTAACTAGAAAGCAACAAATTCAAATAACAAACATCACATTGAAAATAATAATGCTTTTTTGTTTTTAATAAAATTAATCCAACCATACAACAAAAATGCATGCATGGTTACTGGACCACTACATAAAAATCACGAGGTTGCAATACGAGGGAGCAACCATCCGCGATACATAAATGATGCTCCTTGTTTACTCCCAACAATGATAACTTCTAGGAATGGCTACATGAGGAACAAAAGCAATCGAATCGTCAATCGTCAACGAAATGTACGTGCATTTAGGCGGGAGTGCCTGTCTGGCCTGGTTGTAATAAAGAATGGATTATGGGAAAAGGATCCACTATCGTACAAGAGTGTCGGGTTCTGGGACAGGCATTGCTATTTTTAATTGATTTTTTTTTAAATATTTGAAATAGATGTTATTTTCTATTTTCTTTCGAAAGTATGTAATTTTCGTTTTACTTTGTTTTAATCTGTAATTCCTGAATATGTATTGTATTTTTTTCCGCATAATAATTATGTATAGCTATGCCAATGAGTGTGAATTTATTAAGGTTGTCGTTAGTAGTGTCATGTTAATTATTATTGGTTATTATCGCATTTGTTCCATGATTATTATCTTGTATGTTGTATGTACTATTAATTGTAAATACAGAAAATTCCTAGTATGGTAATATAAATAAATAAACACTAGAAAACGAATATAAATTTCGATAAGGTTTGGCATCTGGCAATGATACTTTATTGAGAAGAACCGAGAAGAACATCGTCGTCATGTAGATCAGGAGTTTATGGGTGCGCTCTACAGTACAAGAAAATGTTTAGAACTGTTTACTCTTGTTTACATCAATAGCACAATACTTGTGCCTTAGTGTTTTAAATAAGCTAAATAACTTTGAACATAAAAATTAGTTTTCCTTTATTTCGGCACGGATAAATAGATCGTCTCGATCGCTGAAATGAAAGGAACGGTCTTGTGCAATGGTCTTGTGTGGCTCGTTGGTCTTGTTGTTACTTGTTAGCGTATCTGCTTTCAATGCAGAAGGTCCATGGTTCGATTCCCGCTAAATTCACTTCTGATTTGGACTAAAGTCCATCAGTTCTTGTCTTAGGAGTTTGTAAACGGTGATTTTGGAGCCGTCCTAGCAACGAAGCACATAATAAATTCAGAGTTGTTCTGAATCGGCCTTGTTGATTCTGGCGTATATCCGCGGGTGTTTGCACTGTCCATACCACTGATTGCTATATTTCCTATTGAAAATATCGATCTTTGGTTGGTTATCGATCACTCGTCGATTGCGTCGGGGCCTACAGGGTTGGCTTGGTCGCTTTGATTTAAAGTCCCCCACTGAAAATCAGTTATATAACTGAGTGGGTAGACTCTAAATAAAATTTATTTATTTATTTAATTCCAACTCGCAACCTTCTCGTGGTTTGGCCCGTGACTAGGGGAGTTTATCTTCCTGAAACTAATGTGCGAGCTCTGGGTCGTTGTCGGGGAACTTTCCCCTTCCCTTTGACTACCTCCCCGACGGCGACGACAATGAAAACACGGACGGATGACACAGACGGAGACGACCACGACGTGGGGGATCCTTTGCCCTCCCCATACGCTTGTGGCTGGTTCTGACCAGAACAGGCCTGTTTACCCCTTGTCCCCCCGCGTCATCCCTTACGTCCATCCCTTCGTCTCGATTAGCCTAGTTGCACAAATATGAGACGTTAAGCAATATCCAATCCAATCAATAACAGGGCTTCCACTGCATGTCTTACCTAAATATAGTTGCATTAGTCTCCTAAAATCTTGAAAATAGTCTCCTAAAATCTTCAAAATAGTCTCTAAATAGTTGCCTTAAATCCACAAAAAAGTCGCATTTAGTCCACAAAACAGTTGCAAATAGTAGTCTCTTAAAAAATAACTCGCCTGAAATGTGCTGAAAGTTACAAATTGAAATTCTCATTATTACTATATTCTGTCTAATGTCTAATGGGAAAATAACGCACTGAACTATCTTTCCCATATACATTAGCTCTTGGTTTATTATAGTCTTAAAAAGTATAACATTGAAAACAAAAAATAGGCGCTTAATATAACAAGACAAATTAATCTTTTGTACTACAATTACTTCAAATCATGAATAAGAATAACCTTCACAATTATTTTTATTATAAAGAATAAACAATTGAAAGGAAGTCTAAAATCCGCGCGTCAATTCTCCGAAAATAGATTCAACTCCAAAACGGGAAATGATGGCACTATCATAAGAAATAGGCCTGATATATGTTCAATGCACAGAGGTAATGAAAAATGGTGATATAGGCCTAAAAACCCAAATTTCGCGTTTTTCGAGATTTCCAAAAAATTCTCAAAAACGCCACCTTAAGTTAGGGATGACACCGATTCCAAAAAGATAGAATCGATAATTGTGACCCAAGAATCTATTCAGAATCGATTCACAACAAAAAATAAATATTTGTACGCACCGTTATTTCGGTGGACTATTTCCGCGGAATTTGTGATACGCACCGTTATTTTGGCGGTCTATTTACGTGAAGCCCGAGACGCCACGGTACGCTGTCGTCTGTTTACTGTACCGCCTACCGCACGTGTAATATTCGGTCTGGACCGGCACCTCCACCAAAACTTGTCCAGCACCTCCAAAATGCCCTTAATTTTGCACACTAAAAGGTTCAATTTCGTGAGTTAATTCGCGTTTGGACCAGTTTGGTACAATTTCGTTCGTTATTTCGCGCTATACGCGAGAAATTCGCATTTTCAAAATGTGTTTTTTTCCATCTCTAAAATATGATGTAATTCGTCGATAATATTACATTTTAGGCAATTCAATGGATTAAAAAAATCGCGAAATTCGATATCACCAGTTTCTCTACCTATATGAAACAACACTGCTAAAAGTAAAAATAGTCGCATTTTTACTCAATTTGCCGAAAAAAGTCGCCTAATAGTCGCATTTTTGCTATTATTGCCAAAAATAGTCGCCAAAAAGGGACCTTGCTAAAAATAGTCGCATAGTCGCCTCAGTGGAAGCCCTGCAATAACTGAACTTACCATAAATATTAAAACGTAAAACGCATTTGTGTATAATAAAAATAGAATTTTTAAATGTACAAAGCCAACATTGTTTTTTATTAATTAATTTTATGCAGGTTTATATTCCATTTGTTTGTGATTGTGACTATGGCGGCCTTCAGTCAAGATTGCCGGTGGCGGGAGTCAGGTTGGGTAGCGACGCAAAGCAAAATAATATTCGACACTCCACGTCGAAAATACTTATGTATAATGCGTCGAATATGTCGAATATTTGCGTCGAAAAATTTTTTATTTTTTTTTGTACAATTAAAATATTCCAGCCAACCAACAGACCAATCAACTCAACATTCAAATTAAGATTTTATAATTTATGTTTGCACTTATTACGAGGAAGCTGCGTAGATGAAGGCGGCCACGGACAGACTCCGTCCGAGCCGCCTGTCGCTGCTTACTAATTCTACGATGACCTTGCCCCTAGAGATTTTCCACACATGCGTTATCTCTCACTAATTTCATACGACTCAACTAATCAAGAACTTGAAGCAACGAAAAAAGGCATCGTCCTAAGATCCCAAGGTCACCCGCTTTCCATATCGTAAATAATACCTACAAAGCCAAAAGCCCCCCAGCTGTTTTTCCTCACGCTCACTCTACACATTGTGCATAATATGTTGATTACGTAAATATTGGCTTATCGAACAAGATCGGTTTTAGATTCCGTTAATGGTTTTATTAATTTATGTCTTTCCCTAATTATAATTGTTTTTATAGTAACATACATTAATAATTTTTGACGTGACGTTTATGTCGTAAAGCCAAAGCATAATTTGCGGCATATATATGCGACGCGTATACTAGGTATAATGCATGTTTTCGACGTCGAGCATTATACCTCTATACTCAACCCTGGCGGGTGTCAAACTTGCCTTCTATTTACTCTAAACGGATTTTTTAAAATAATAGTGAAAGCTTTGTTTCACTTCTATATTAAAAAACCATATTGCAAATAATTGTAATTATGTATGTATTTGATATAAGCTAGAGCACATGTATTGAATATTTACATTTACACAAAGGCATACACATTACATTACATTACATTACATTACATTACATTACATTACATTACAAAAAGGCAATTTGTCACCTTCAATATTGAGTTATGTATAATAAATGTATATGTATTGGCTGTATCTTATCTTATGAATAATTTAATTGTGAACAGCTGAAAAAAGTATTGAATGTATTAGGTATTGTTTATATTATCTAAAGCTATAGTTTGTTATGATATTGAATATTTATATTTCCCATTATGATTAGCCAGGTTTCAATCAGAGAGAAAACGCGCCACTTGCAGAACGATTCTAATTCTACCACACGTACTTCTTACAAATTTTGAACAAAGTACACACATTACTGAGATGCATTTGTTGATCTAATTGAAACAAAACATCTGGACACTGGCGAACCACGATTCACCCAATCGCCCCCACCCCTTCCACGCCGGAAATGCGAGCCGAGCGAGAACCTGTCACACAACTCAACTTGTATAGCGCGACGCGCTACAAAAACTACAAAAACCCAAATAAATCATCAAAATTATTATCTTATTGAAGACGTGCACACAGGTAATGGGTTTAACGCCTTTTTAACACACTTTTAATGCAACAGTAACAGTAAACTTCAGGCACGTTATTAATAACAACTAGAATGTTTCTATAGGTTTACATTATGTGTTGGACTTTCCCAATTGTAATAAAAAAATCGTGAAATCCATGCTTTTTCAGTACTTTGAAGTAAGTTCGGAAATTAATAATGAACTAGTGTAACTGTTTAGAAAAAATGTGAAACTATAGTTACAAAGAGTATGAAATTTTTTACATTTCGCAAAAAAATGCGCATCAATTCGACGATTTTCAGAAGAGCAATTACGTTAATTCGAAGCTATGCTGAGCCGCTTCAAACAAGCCCTGTTGAACCCTCTTAAGACTTCTGGCTCTATTAGTTTGACAATCAGACCTTGTTCCGGAAACAATGTTTTGTGCCTAGTTCGGCCCGGGAAGTGGCCTAATATCCTTTATATGCTACCCCAAATAAGAACCTATTTTCTTTAATTTGCAAGGCAATTTTTAAGAGCATAAACATTTGTAGATAAAATTTAAGAAAAAAAAAACAAATTTTTACCGGTGCTTATTAATTGTAAGTAAAAGTCGTGCAAATGAGCAAATAATATAGGTTATTTAAAAAAATCCTTTCCATATTATTGCTTAGTAACTACTATACAAATTACATAAACTTGGCGTAAAGTGATTGTGTTAATGGATTAATGAACAACCCAAAGTTCTGAGTAAATTTTAAATGCATTATTAACATCAAATTCCAACTCTTGACACCTTCTCGCGGTTTGGCCCGTGAAAAGGGGAATTTCACTCCCTGAAACTAATGGCGAGCTCTGGGTCGTCGTCGGGGAACCCCTTCCCTTTGACTACCTCCCCGACGGCGACGACAAAGACAACACGGACGGATGATGACACAGACGGAGACGACCACGACGTGGGGGAACCCCTGCCCTCCCCATATGCTTGTGGCTGGTTCTGACCAGCACAGGCCTGTCCACCCCTTGTCCCCCCGCGTCGTCCCTTACGTCCCTCCCTTCGTCTCGATTAGCCAAGTTGTCACAGACTTGGCAACACTTGGACAAGACGATGTAGTCTATAACAAAACCGGTCGACAGATCAATATCTGCTGCAACACAATAATTAGATGTGAAGCCTCTTTTGTGCCAGCTTCCATCAAAGCTTACTCTAATGTGAATAAGGTCTCCATCCTTCAGAAATAGATTCATTAACCTGTACATTTATTAACCTGTACATCTTCTTTACTTCTTTGGCCATCAAATTCCAACTCGCAACCTTCTCGTGGTATGGCACGTAATTAGGGGAGTTTCACTCCCTGAAACTAATGGCGAGCTCTGGGTCGTCATCGGGGAACCCCTTCCCTTTGACTACCTCCCCGACGGCGACGACAAAGACAACACGGACGGATGATGACACAGACGGAGACGACCACGACGTGGGGGAACCCCTGCCCTCCCCATATGCTTGTGGCTGGTTCTGACCAGCACAGACCTGTCCACCCCTTGTCCCCCCGCGTCATCCCTTACGTCCCTCCATTCGTCTCGATTAGCCAAGTTGTCACAGACTTTGCAACACTTGGACAAGACGATGTAGTCTATAACAAAACCGGTCGACAGATCAATAACTGCTGCAACACAATAATTAGATGTGAAGCCTCTTTTGTGCCAGCTTCCATCAAAGCTTACTCTAATGTGAATAAGGTCTCCATCCTTCAGAAATGGATTCATTAACCTGTACATTTATTAACCTGTACATCTTCTTTACTTCTTGGGCCATCAAATTCCAACTCGCAACCTTCTCGTGGTATGGCCCGTAATTAGGGGAGTTTTTCTCCCTAAAACTAATGGCGAGCTCTGGGTCGTCGTCGGGGAACCCCTTCCCTTTGACTACCTCCCCGACGGCGACGACAAAGACAACACGGACGGATGATGACACAGACGGAGACGACCACGACGTGGGGGAACCCCTGCCCTCCCCATACGCTTGTGGCTGGTTCTGACCAGCACAGGCCTGTCCACCCCTTGTCCCCCCGCGTCATCCCTTACGTCCCTCCCTTCGTCTCGATTAGCCAAGTCCATTTGATCTTTGAGGTCCAGTACGAAAAATTGCTTTAAATATATAGATAATCTAGTTGTTGAAATAAAATGCGCAAGTTCACAAACTGCGAGTAAATTATGTATATGTCACGATTTGTTTGGACAAAATTAATGAATTAATAAGAAATGTGAGAACTGCGTTTACGCTTTTTGCTATAATAGGTTTTTAACTGTTTACTCTCCAGAAAATAGAAAGCTGGGCGCTTAAACTCGCCTTCACTCTAGCCCAAGTGACTCCCACAATTACCCACTACACAGCTACACACAATTTCTACTGAGATGCAAAGTGCCGGACTATCTCTTGAACTTGCAGATCTTCATATGCCGCAGCAGAGATCGTTTGACCAAGTAACTGTTGTAGCAGTGTGGGCACAGGTGCGGTATACTGAGCGCACAGTCGTCGGCGCAATGATAGCGTAAATTGCTTGCTCTGGTGTAAGCGGCCGGGCAATTAGAACAATAGTAGTTCTTCTTCCCAGCACCTGCAAATTAATAATTTTTCAGAAAAAAACATTTTGTCTAAAATAAAGGACCATCACTACAAATCGACCATAATGTAAATGCTTTGGCCGAAATGGTAACAACCGATAAGCAGACATTCATAAAAGGATTACTCTCTACGCTATGCAACTATATTATGCATGACCAAGTTTACTTGATTTATGACGCAGAAAGTGTGGAAGGTATGTGTCATGCAAAGCCGTAACACCAAAGAATTTCTTGTCGTGCATTGAATTTCTAGAGGCAAAATAATATTCAGACTCTCAAAAAAATAACATGTTGGATCTTCCGTTGTTGTAGCGTTAAAAACTAACAATGAATTTAATTTTTACTCGTTGGTCTAGTCACTGCCACTGTACCATTCCTGCTCCAATGCAGAAGAACTGGAGTTTTAATCACGATTCAGACAAAATTTATTAGTTTGCTATATCATATGCACACAAATTTCTAAACAGTATTTTTTTTCCAATTCACTCCAATAAATGTAATTTTTGTAAATTCAATTTTAACAATAGGTCATTAACAAAATAGAGAGCATTTTCAGAATTAACTGCGCATGCGCGCTCCGTTGCAAAGTATTACGGGAGAAGGGGCCTTGACACGAGCTTGGGCGCGTGGCGGTCAGCGGTCTGCACAGACTGTGTTGGAAACGCAGTACGACACGCCCCTTTCTCCCGTAATGCTTTGCGCGCGCGATATAGAGGGCGCTGGTGATTTTGAAAATCGCCTATTAATTTATCTACAATGCTGTTGACAGTAAATAGTAATCCAGGGATTCAATATTGATCTCGGATGGCAACCAAAGTGTTTATAATCAACACCAAAGTAATCAAACGGTCATCCTGCTTTTGAAAATAAACGATTTTTGTGCGAAGCCTGCCCAGGGTGCAACTCATGGCCCTCTTCGGGTGTCTAACTATTTTTAGGGTTTTGGATAGGAACCCCTTTGTGGAAGGGAAGGGGCCAAAAAA